>PVKC010000952.1:0-57535 GCA_004027635.1 Crocidura indochinensis | reverse complement strand
ACAATATCCCAGGCTACACCTGAGGATCAACGCAAGGCCCAAGACCACCAACCACAAAAGACAGATCAAAATGACACTGAGGAAACAGAACTTTTGAAATCACAAAGACTTCATCGTAAGTGCTACTCCTTGACCTGGGCAGAGACTGAGACCTCTAGATACAAAGGTGTGATATCACTATCCAGACCAGAGAAGAAGTTTTCCATACAACACAACAAAATCAAGGAGAGAGCAAATGAACTGGAAAGGAGTCTATAGATAAGCCCATGACGACATATTCCAAGGGGGAAGAAACCATGTATCTCTTAGGCCAAGGAGATTCCCTTTTCGAATGACCCCAATTTTTAGTGTGCCTATGCAGAAGGGGAAAAAAATGAGGGGGGGGAGGACGGAGAGATAGCATGGAGGGAAGGCATTTGCCTTTCACGCAGAAGGTTATCGGTTGAAATACCATTGTTCCACTTGGTCCCCTGGCATGCCAGGAGCAATACCTGAGCATGGAACCATGTGAGAGCACTACCAGGTGGGACCCAAAAACCACAAAAGAGAGTGAGACAAGAAGCTCAAAATAACCTTTTTTGCACGCAGTCTTTATCTCTGAGAGTTTCTCTGAGATGATATACTTGACTGCTGATTTCTCCTGGGAATTTTCTTCCTGGGTATCTACAACTCCAATTATTATTATGTTGTTTCTTTTGAGCTTATTAAAGACTTCTATTTTCATTTGTTCATATTCTTTGAGTAATTTTTACACTGTCTGATCATTTGCTTTAAGTTTCCTTTCTTTCTTCTTTTTTTGGGGGGGTATTTGGGTCACACCGGCAGCATTCAGGGCTTACTCCTGGCTCTATGCTCAGAAACCACTCCTGGCAGGCTCAGGGGACCTTATGGGATGCCAGGATTTGAACCACTGTCCTTCTGAATGCAAGGCAAATGCCTTATGTCCATGATATCTCTCTGGCCCCTAAGTCTCTTTTCTAGTCTCTTTTGTTGTGGAGTTGTTATGCATTTCATCTTCCAGCTCACTGACTCTATTCTCAGCTGCTGTTACTCTGTTGGAGAGGCTTTCCATAGAGTTTTTTTATTTTATCTGTCGAGTTTTTCAAACCTATTATTTCAGTTTGCAGTTTTCTGATTTCTATCCTCATGATTCTTGTTTGTGTTCCTTTCAACTCAACCTATACTTTCTTTAAGTTCTATAAACATCCTCAATATTTATTCTCTAAACGACATATCTGAGAGACTAACTAGGTAGTTGGTCATTTTTGGATTATCAGAGCTGGAATCTTTATTTTTTATGCTTTGTGTTGGCCTGCTTTCTTTCACCATTTTCATGCTTATATTGTGGATTTTTCTACTTGCTAGGATGGTATTCATTGTCTAGAAGGTGCATGCATCTGCGAAAGCTCCTCTGGTTCCAATGTTTTTGGGCATTACAGCTCACCTCAGATGAAGAGCCCTCATTGAATGATGTGTGAAGAGTTTTTAATCCCAGGCCACAGGAGAGTTGTCCATGAGGTCTAGGTAATTGGTGGTGGGGGCAGGGCTTTGCTGCATCTGGCCAGAAGTCCACATAGTCTGAACCATCAGTGGAGGGGTGGGGAATTGCTGCACCTGGTTGGAGGTCTCTTGCAGTCCTCCAAGCAGTCAGGGTGATCTGATCTTAGGAATGATTTCTTAGTGCATAGTCACAAATAACCACTGAGTGTCAGCAGTGTGGCCCAAAACCCAAAATAATAAAAAATTAGAATTCAACAATTTATCCAAAAAGTAGTACACCATGACAAAGTATTATTTATATCAGGGAAACTAGAATAGTTTAAAAGCTGCAAATCAATCACAATAATATACCATATAAATAAAAAAAGAGAAATAATATCCTATGATCACATCACACAAAGCATTTAAAAACAGCCACCATCCACTCATTATAAAAACAACTAGCAAGTTGGAAATTGAAGGAACTTTCCATCTGCCCCCTAATTCTGGGTGTTTAATACTAGGGGCAGGACCTGTGTTCCTGGAGATAAATATGTATGCCCAAGCCTTCCAATGTGAACAGCACCACTCTTCTTTCACAGCCCTGGATGCAGATTCAAAGGTTATAATAATTTTCTGCTTTCTCATTCCAGGGGCATCATCTTGTACTCCTGGAGATGAATTTGAATACTCAGCCTTCCAATATGATCCCATAGCCATGCCAAACTCATCCTACCAAGTCCCAAATCAAGAAAGTTGCCAAAGCAGCAGTGGCTACTGCATTGGTGATTTAAAAAAATATTGGTGCAACCCAGCTTAAGGAAAAGAGTCAGAAGAGCATTGCCATTCTGATCTGTTAACCACACACTTCTCATAGTCAATGAAGTCCAGCAAAAAACATTGAAAAGACCACACTATAAGCATAAAATTGGGGGAAACAACACTGGCTACCACTAATCTTAGAAAATAAAGATGGTGGGACCGGGCAGTGGCGCTGGAGGGAAGATGCCTGCCTTGCCTGCGTTAGCCCTAGGACGGACCATGGTTCGATCCCCCGGTTTCCCATATGGTCCCCCAAGCCAGGAGCGACTTCTGAGCACATAGCCAGGAGTAACCCCTGAGCGTCACTGGGTGTGGCCCAAAAACCAAAAAAAAAAAAAAAAAAAAAAAAAAAAAAAAAAAAAAAAAAGAAAATAAGATGGTACCTCTAAGGATCCTAAAATACCACCCACCTATGAGTAAGCCTCTCACAAAAGTTTAGAGAAAAATTCGGAGGATGTTAATAAAACTCAAAGAAAGCATGGAAAAAATGAACAAACCACAAATATGTGTCAAGAGGATATGAAAGTTGAAATGACAGAACTAAAAACCTTGACAAAATGAGTACCCAAACTGGAAATTCTCTCCAACAAAGTAACAGTGGCTGAAGAGAGAATCAGTGAGCTAGAAATGAGACACATAACCACCATAAAACAGAAACAGAAGAGAGTAGAAAACAGCCTTAAAGCAAACTATCAAACAATGGGAAAAATTCTTAAAAATATGGGGTGAACGAGTGGTCAGGACTCAGAGTAGAGTGGCACCATCTCCCAGGTAGAGAGGGAAGGGCGAATTATCCAGGCACACCTGGACCCTCCATCATTGTGACTAGGAGTTGAACTGCACTAACTGGCAGGAAGAGGAGGAGCGATTTATCCAGGCTCTACTGTAGGACGTGGGAAGGGCCAAACCTTACCGACATCAGCCAACATACTTTCCTAGAGTCACACTTCAGAAAAGGGACCCAGTCACAGGCTATTGGTGGCAAAAGAGGGCAGAAATCTGAAGGCATTGAATTCCAACTCAAACCAATAAAGTCAAAGAAATATGGGTAAACTTAGGAAGACACTAAAACTGGGGATATGGAGAGAAATCCTAGCAAGCTTCCAAGACCACCAAAACACACAGGCCCAATAGATAAAGAACTAAAAGCAGCTACGGCAAAAGAAGTGCAAGCCATGGCAAAATAAATGAATCACTAGCCAGCAAGTTCAAGAAATCCATAGATGAACAAATCAACCAACTTTAAGAACTATTACAGAACATGAGAGATTTTATGCACATGGAATTAAAGGAAATAAAAAAGTGTCTTAGCAAGTCATAATAGCAGAATCACACAGTTGGAGAATCTCATAAAAGAACTCAAAAGAAAAACCTGCAAACAAAAACGACAAAGAAGCCAACAAGGAAATAAAAGGTAAATCATTGGAAGAAAAAGTTAGGTATTTAATGAACAAAGACAAAAGAAATAATCTACAGATTGTTGGTATACCAGAAGGGGAGGAAATAGGGAAAGGGGAAGAACAAGTGATCAGAGAAATAATAGTAGAAAACTTCCCACCCTCTGAAAAGAGGCTTCAGTGCAAATCCAGGAGGTGAAAAGAGTCACTAATAAAATAGACCCCAATAAACCAACTATAGTAATCAAAATGGCAAAAAAAAAATAAGAATAAACTTCTTAAACAATAAGAGAGGAAAAAAACCCTCAATTACAAAGAAAGGAATATATGAATCAAACCAGATCTCCCATTTGAAAAAATTCAAGCAAGAAGACAGTGGAATGACATATTTAAATGACTGAATGAAAGAACCTTCCAACCTAGAGTTCACTACCCAGAAAGGCTCTCATTTATATGGGAGGGAAGTCTAAAAACATTCTCAGACAAAAATGAACTCACATTATTTGCGAAAACTAATTCTAAATAATCTACTCAGAGACGAATTACACAATCCAAACCCCCGATTGTAACGAAACCACCCTACACAATACAAATACACAACAGCCCTCTCTGTCAATAAACCCCCTAAATGTCAATGTACTAAACTCCCATTAAAAACACTTAATGAAGGAGGACAATTTGATATGGGAATCCCCCTGATTTTATGTTAATATGTACCTAAAATATTATTGTCAACAATATACAAAAAATAAAGAAATATTATTTAAAAACACTTAATAGAGAGCTGGATTAGAAAACATAAACATGATTTCTGCTGCCTGCAAGAAACCTACCTACAAGTACAGAATAGGCACAGGCTTAGAATAAAAGGATGGAAAGCAATTATTCAAGCCAATGGAAAACAAAAAAGCAGGTACAGCCATTCTTATATCAGACCAAATTGAATTCAACTTCAATAAAGTGAACAGAGACAAAAAGGGTCACAACTTACTGATTAGAATAACAATAGATTAACTCTGCTTAATATTTATGTAACAAATGCAGAGTGAGCCAAATATGTAAGGCATTTGTTCACAAACATGGAGAAACACACGAAAGGAAATGTGATAGTAGTATGAGATCTCTATACTCCACTATCACCACTAGACAGAACCACCAGACAGAAAACTAGCAAAGAAATAAGAGCTCTACTACAAAGTCAATACACAAACAACATTCCTCTATAAAAAATAACGAAGTAGAGGAGAAAGAAATTAAGGAAACAATCTCATTTAAAGTAGTATTCAAAAATATCAAGTAGCTAGGAATCAACCTTACAAGGGGAGTGGTAAGGAAGGAACTCTCATACACTAATTGTGGGAATGTTGCCTGGTCTAACCTTTATAGACTACAGTGTGGAGAGTGCTCAGTAAACTCAGATTGAGCTGCCATAAGACCCAGCAATTGCTCTCCTAAATATCTAACCCCAAGTCAGAAGGACATTCACCCCAAAATATATTTGCACTCCTCTATTTATCACAGCACTCAGTACAATAGCCAATATTTGCAACCAACCTCGATGTCCAACAATAGATGATTGGATCATGAAGATGTGGTAATTATACACAATGGAATACTACATAGCAGTTAGAAATGATACAATCATAGATTTTGCAGCAACGTGAATGAATCTACAAAATATTATGTTTAATGAAGTAAAGCAGAAGATGAAAGATAAACACAGAATGATAGTACTTTTCTGAGGTACTTAGAAAATACATCATATATACATGTAATACTCCATGAACAAATACAACAATTTAATGGGGTAGAAATTCTAAACAATGTAGTTGTCAACATTTACTTGGGAGTAATGTCTAAAATAAGTGGAAGAGGAACAACACAAAGCTTTGACTATACATTATATCATAAGGAAACCAGCAGCAACGGAAGCAACAGCTTAGAGAGAACAGGTATGTAATCAGTCTTTTACTACAAAGGCCTATAATAATGTGTTAGGTATTCTATATGCATTTATATGTAAAGAATATAATTGGAAGCCAGAGACTCCAAAAGAAGCATTTCATAACAATGTGGTTTATTGCCTTAATCTTACTATATTTAAAATAATCTCTCAGCTTTTCTGCCCTTTTGGTTCTTGGATACAAAGGGTGTAAAACCTAATTCGACACATTGATGCTCAGTCACACTAGATACCATATTCAGTTTGCATTATGAAAATGTCTTGATAAAACACTCCAATATACCCCTTTTTTTCTGGTTTATGGCCTCTATTAGGACCTGAAGCATGTGACCATACATATCACAGATTCAGTCAACTGTGAACCACAGACTTATATTATAGGGCCTACTCATTGAACATATTTAGGCAAATTAATATTTCCTTTCTCTTTTCTTCTCTCTTCTCACTACTTTTTTCTTTCTCTCTTTTCTTCTTCTACCTCTTTTCTTCATCATCATCAATTCAATCTATGCCAAATAAAACCCACAGTTACTTTCTCTTTAGGAAATGAAATTCGATACATAAGATGCAGTGGACAATACTACATAGGGTAATAACCTACATAGATAAGTCTCATTAACACATTGTTTAGTACTCGAGATGTGAAGCCTATGTGTATTCTCAATTGCTCCAGTCATAACCTAATTCTGATACCTTCATTTAGAAAGGCCCATCACCATCACCAACAAAATCCCTAGAAATTGGGAAAACTTTTCAACTTCAAAACACAGGCCCAATCTCTCTTAATTGATTTATTAGTTCTTTTACCTTATTTTTACTATATTTACCTATTTTCTGTTCTGTTCTTATCTTTTGCTCCCTTCTCTTTTTCTTAAACTGTACCTATGCTAATTATTGTATGTTTTTATGTGGGCATGAGCACATAGGACTCCTCCATGAGAACCAAACCTAAATTGTAAATAACTCATACCTATAGGGTATATAGTCCCTCCTATATACTATCCCTTTTTCCTCCTTCAGAAAAACTACTATCCCATCACATACCCCAATCCCAATCCGATATCCCTCATTATTAATACTATTTACCCTCAGTTCTTAAACCATTAGGTATCAAGACTGACCTACCCAAATAAGCCATCACCCAGCACCCAAGCAAAAGTCAACCACTCAGATGCACACCTCATCCCTGGCAAAAACTATAACCAACACCCCAGCTGACTGAAGGAAGAAGTCAAGTTCTCACTGCTTGCAGATGACATGATACTATATTAAGAATCCTAAGACTCTATTAAAAAGCTTCCAAAAACAGTAGATTCCTATAGCAATGTGGCAGGCCACAAAATTAACACATAAATATCAATGGTTTTTGTATATCCCAATAATTATAGAGAAGAAGTGGCATTAAGAAAACAACCTCATTCCCATCAGTGTCACAAAAAACTCAAATACCTTGGAATCAACTTGACTGAAGGTATGAAGGACCTATACAAATAAAACTATAAAACCTTGTTCCAAGAAATAAGAGAGGACTCATGGAAATGGAAACACATACCCTGCTCATGGATTGGCAGGATTAACATTATTAAAATGGCAACATTCCCCAAAGCATTATACAGATTTAATGAGATCCCTCTAAAGATACCCATGATATTCTTCAAAGAAGTGGATCAAATACTTCTGAAATTCATTTGGAACAATAAATACACTAGTATAGCTAAAGCAATAATTGGGTAAAGGAATGTGGGAGGCATTACTTTCCCCAATTTTACACTGTATTACAATGAAATAGTTACCAAAGCAACATGGTATTGGAAAAAAGACAGACCCTCAGAACAATGGAATAAGCTTTAGTACTCAGAGAATATTCCTGAGACTTACAAGCACCTAACTTTTTATAAAGACACAAAAAACCCAAATGGAGCAACGAGAGACTCTTTAACATGTGGTGTTAACACAACTGGTTGGCCACTTGCATAAAGTGAACTTAGACCACCAGCTAACACCATGTATGAAGATAAAATCCATATGTATTAAAGACCTTGATATCTAATCTGAAACCATAAGGTATATACAGCAACACGTTGGTAAATCACTCCATGACATTGAAACTAAAGGCATCAAGAAGAAAACTGCACTCTCCAAACTAACAAGTGGAAGCAGAGATAAACAGATGGGAATTTATTAAGCTGAGAAGCTTCTGCACCTCAAAGGAAATAGTGCCCAGGATACAAGAGCCACCCACTGACTGTGAGAACATATTCACCCAATACCCATAAGATAAAGGGCTAATATCCAAAATATTTATAGCACTGACAGAATTTTAAAGGAAAAATACCATCTAATCGCATCAAAAATGGGGAGAAGAAATGAACACTTTGTCAAAGAAGAAATACAAATGGCCAAAAGACACATGAAGAAATGCCCCACATCATTAATCAGAGAGATGCAAATCACATGTGAGTTATCATCTCATAACACAGAGATTGGTGCACATCACAAGAATGAGGACAAGCAATGCTGGTGGGGATGTGGAGAGAAAGGAACTCTCATTCATTGCTGGTGGGAATGCTGGCATGTCCAACTTTTATGGAAAGTGATATGGAGATTCCTCAAAAAACTAGAAATTAAGCTCCTATATGATCCAGCCACACCACTCCTAGATATATACCCTAACAACACAAAAATACAATACAAAAGTTTCTTAATCACACCTCTATTCATTACAGCACTATTTTCAATAGCCAGATTCTGGAAACAACCAAGATTCCCTTCAACAGATGAATGGCTAAAGAAACTGTGGTACATATACACAATGGAATTTTATGCAGCCTTCAGGATAAGCGAAGTCATGAAATTTTCCTATAAATGAATGTACATGGAATCTATTATGCTGAGGGAAATAAGTCAGAGGGAGAGAAATAAACACAGAGTAGTATCACTCATCTATGGGTTTTAACAAAAATAAAAGATATTTTTGCAAAAATTCTCAGAGACTAAAGAGAGGAGGGCTGGAAGGTCCAGCTTACAATATGAAGCTCATTTACATAGAGTGATGAGTGCACTTAGAGAAATAACTACATGAAGAACTATCAGATTTTTTATTTCACCACATCCTGTGCCATGTACTCTCAGAGAAGAGGAACACGCTTTATACACACACACACACACACACACACACACAAACACATACATACAAACAAACACACACACAGGCTGAGAGGTACAGTTGCAGCTTTTTGAAAGTGAATAACGTTTTGCTTCCTTGATGAAGGACTTGATGAAGGGCTAGGATGTCTTTTAAAACTTGTTACTCAGAGAAATCTGCACCTGACAAAGTGGTTCCCTACTGCGAGAGACTGTGAGTGTTGCCTTTGCGTGTTTATCTACTGTCCTATGTCCTGAACCTCTCGTGAGTGGGACAAAAAGGGCCCAGCAAAATCGCTCTTCTAGAGTAACCCAGGTGGGGCTGGAAAGCCAAAAAAGACTGTGTCCTCAAGTGAAAACTGGCTATCAGCAGTAAATTGCAGAAAGGTAGGTCCCCTGTCTGTGACATCAGGCTGGAGAAATCTGTGCCTATCCTAGTGATTTCCAATTGCGAGAGACTGTGAGTGTTGCCAGTGCATGCTTTTCTACTGTCTTGTGTCCTGAACCTCTAGAGAGTAGGCCGAAAAAGGTCCAGAAAATCGCTCTCCTAAGAACACAGCTGCTCTGCTTCACTTCATGGCCGTGCGCTCTTTCTAATGAACTGCAATGTGTAACATGCAGAAAAAAATCACACTAGGAACTGTGCTGAATCTCTGAAGCCCGAAACATCTCTCTGGACTGTTTTCTCTGCTGCGTGCTCAGGCCTAAGATTTGACCCTGTGTGAGGCTTCATCCACGGAGGGCTCCCCTTCCTTGGAGGCGAGTTGACTGGCCCAGAAAGGGTAAAGCCAGAGGAGTGTGGCTGCACACATCATTTAGCCAATGAATACCACCACAAAACATAGAAAAACCCAAAATGGAAGTGTAACAATAGGGAAGTAATGCAGGTGAGCACCAGGCATAGAGAATGAAAATGGCAACTCTGATGACTGGAAAATGGCCAACCAACTAGACAGTCTCTCAGATATGGAGTTTAGAGAAGAAATATGGAGGATGCTCACAAAACTCAAAGAAAATATAGATCGAGTTGAAAGAACATTAATAAGAACAAAGAAAATATGAAGACAGAAATCATAAAACCCCTAACTGAAATAGCAGGTCTGAAAAACTCAGTAGACAGATTGACAGACAAAATGGATAAGCTCTCCATCAGGGTAACAGAAGCTGAGGATAGTATTAGTGAGCTGGAAGATGAGATAACAACTCCTCCATACAGCAGAAGAGATTAGAAAAGAAATCCTTAAAGCAAATGATCAGACAATGGAAAAATTAGTCAAAGAATGTGAACAGATGAAAATAGAAGTCTATGATAAGCTCAACAGAAAGAACTTAATGAATCATTGGAGTCTCAGAGACCCAGGAAGAAAATCACCAGGAAGAATGGTCAAGAACATCATTAAATAGAAACTACCAGAGCTAAAGAATACACACGATCAAATCCTTCATGACCAAAGAGTACCAACTAAAAGAGACCCCAGAAAAAACATCCCAAGACACATCCTAGTCACAATGACAAATCCCACAGATAGATACAGAGTTCTGAAAGCAGCAAGATCCAAAAGGGAAATAGTCAAGGGAACATCCTTGAGATTTACAGCAGACCTATCACCAGAAACACTCAAGGTCAGAAGGCAGTGGTGGGACATAGTGAAAAAAACTCAATGAAATAAATGCCTCATCTAGAACACTGCACTGAGTAAAACTCGCTTTCAGGTTTGAAGGAAAAATACATGGCTTCACAGATAAACAACAGTTCAGAAACTTTACAGACTCAAAACCAGTCTTAAGAGAAAAACTGGAAGACCTACTTTAAGACAAGACTGACCAACAGACACACCAAACTTCGATATAAAGATGGCACTAACTCCTAGGACAATTCTTTCTCTCAATGTCAATGGACAAAATGCACCAGTTAAGAGACACAGAATGGCTAAATGGATCAAAAGAAAACTCAATCCAGTCTTCTGCTGCCTACAAGAAACACACAGAACAAGCATAGACTCAAAATAAAAGGCTGGAAGAAAATTATCCAAGCAAACAACACCCATAAAAAAGCTGGAGTGGCCATACTAATATCAGATGATGCAAACTTTAGACTCACAAAAGTTGTAAAGAACAAAGATGGACATTTTGTATTAATCAAGGGATATGTACAGCAGGAAGAAATCACTCTCCTAAACATATATGCACTGAATATTTAATATTCCAGCAGAATATTTAATACCTCCATAATATCAAGAGGATAGAAATTTTGCAGGCTACCTTCATTGACCACAGGGCTCTAAAATTATATGTGAACTCCAAGGAGACACAAAAAAAACTTTAGCATTTGGAAGTTAAACAGCCTCATATTGACTAGTCAGTGGGTCCAAGATGAACTTAAAGAGGAAATCAAAACTTTCCTGGAAACAAATGATAATAAAGTCACAAACTTTCAGAACCTATGGGACACAGCAAAAGTGCCACTAAGAGGAAAATTTATAGCATTGGAAGCACACATCAGGAAGGAAGAAGGGGCATACCTGAATAACTTAATGACACAGCTCATAGAATTAGAAAGTATTCAACAAAAGGAACCAAAAATAGGGAGACAGAAGGAAATAACAAAGCTGAGAGCAGAAATCAACGAAGTGGAAACCAAAAATAAACAATCCAAAAGATCAACTAAGCAGAAGTTGAATCTTCGAAAAAATAAACAAGATTGATAGAGCATTAGTAAAACTCAGAAAGAAATAGAGAGAGAAACTTGATAATTCGTATTAGAAATGAAAGAGGGGAGATCACAATCAATATTGCAGAGATTCAAAGGGTAGTCAGACACTACTTTGAGAAACTCTATGCCACTAAAAATGAGAACCTGGAAGAAATTTATAAATTCTTGGACTCTCATAACTTTCTACGGCTGAGTAAAGAGGATGTAGCATATCTAAACACCCCCATCACTATTGGGGAAATTAAAACGATAATCAAATATCTGCCCAAAAACAAAAGCCCAGGTCCAGATGGAATCACTAACGATTTCTTTCAAACCTTTCAAGATGAACTACTATCAATTCTGGCAAGACTCTTTAATGAAATGGAAAAAAAGGGAACACTTCCAAATAGCTTTTATGAAGCCAACATCACCATCATACTTAAACCAGACAGAGATGCTACCAAAAAACAAAATTACAGACCAATATCCTTGATGAACACAGATGCAAAGATCCTTAATAAAAATCCTCTGAAATAGGATTCAATGCCTCAAAAGAGGATCATTCATTATGATCAAGTAGGTTTCATCCTAGGAATGCAAGGATGGTTTAACATTCGTAAATCTATCAAGATAATACACAACTTCAACAACAAGAAAAATAAAAATCACATTACCATATCAATAGACACAGAGAAAGCATTTGATAAGGACCGACACCCATCCTTGATAAAAAAAAAACTCTCAGCAAGATGGAATGAAAGGAACCTTTCTCAATATAGTTAAGGCCATGTACCACAACTCAGTGGCATATATTATCCTCAATGGATAAAAAGGAAAAGCCTTTCCTCTTAATTCTGGCACAAGGCAAGACTGTCCTTTCTCACCACTCTTATTCAACATGGCACTGGAAGTCCTTGCTATAGCGATCAGGCAAGAAAAAGATATCAAGTGAATCCAGATAGGAAAGGAAGAAATCAAGCTCTCGCTTTTTGTAGATGACATGATACTCTACTTAGAAAACCCTAAAGACTCTACCAAAAAGCTTCTAGAAACAATAAACTCATATATTCTGCTCATGAACAGATAGGATTAAGATCACTAAGATGGCAATACTTCCCAAAGTATTGTACAAATTTAATGCATTCTTTTTAATAATACTATAAAATTTTCAAATAAGTGTATCAAAAACTCTACAAATTTATATAGAAAAACAAATGCCCACAAATAGCTAAAGAAGTCCTTGGGAAAAGAAGCTGGTGGCAATATTTTTTGACCTAAAATGTACTATATAGCATGGTAGTGGAATGAATACTGACCCTCAAATAAATGGAATAGACTTGAATACTTTGAGACAGATTCAAAGGTATACATTCAATTAGTCTTCAATAAAGTGGTAAGAAATACAGTGCAAAGCAAGTAAGGCCTCTTCAACAAGTGCTGTTGGGAAAACTATTCAACCACATGAAAAATAAAGAATATAAATCTCTGCTTAACACCCTTTAATAAGGTCAAATAAAAACAGATTAAGTACCTTGATATTAAATTTGAAGCCATAAAGAACAAGAGGAAAATGAAAATTTAAATGGAACACTCCTTGTCTCTGAATCTAAAGGCATCTTCAAGGAAGAAACACTACTGGCCAACCAAGCTGAACCAAACATAAATAAATGGGACTACATTCAACTGAGAAGGGTCTGAACCTCCAAGAAAATGGTAACACTTCTACTTTTTATACAAAGACTACTTGAAGTTGAGATAAATTCACCTAATACCAGTAAGATTACCTTGATAACAATAATGTCTAAGATATATAATACACTGTATCAGTAAGAAATCAGTAAGAGGTACCCGGGAGATAGCATGGAGGTAAGGCGTTTGCCTTTCATCCTTTCATGCAAAAGGTCACCGGTTCAAATCCCGGTGCCCCTTATGGTCCCCAGTGCCTGCCAGGAGCAATTTCTGAGCATGGAGCCAGGAGTAACCCCTGAGCACTGCCGGGTGTGACCCAAGAACCAAAAACCAAAAAAAAAAAAAAAAAAAAGAAATCAGTAAGAAAAAAATATCTGTTTCTATCAAAAATGGGGAAAACAGGAATTTCATCAAAGAAGAGATATAGGGCCAAAGGCACATGAAAAAATGTTCCACATCACTAATAATTAGGGAGATAAAAAAATCAATACAACAATGAGATATCATCTCACACCACAGACACTGGCACATATCACAAAGCACAAGATCAACAATTGATGGCACAGATGATGGTCTTTCTTTATGCCAATACCATGGTGTTTTAATGACCATAGCTTTGAAATACAATTTAAAGTTGGGGATAGTGATGCCTCCCATATTCTTTTTCCTAAGAGTTGCTCTAGATATTCATGAGTGTTTATTTTCCAAAGGAATTTCAGGAGTGTTTAATCCACTTCTTTGAAGATTGTCACAGATATCCATGGAGGAATTGCATTAAATCTCTAAACTGCATAGTATTCCATTGTGTAAATGTACCAGAGCTCTTTAGGCATCATCTGTTGTTGAGCACCTGGAATATTTCCAGATTCACAGATACTGGGATTTGGACTTGATCTGAGCTTTTATCCCAGGCAAGACATTTTCTTGGTTTTTGTACCAAGCAGCACCAAAACTGGTGAAGATAGAGAAAATATGTATATATAAAAATAGAACAAATAAATAAAACTGAGTTAAATAAAAGGTATTAGAAGAAAACAAGTGATGGAGGAGGCTACCTGTGTGGAATACACATGCATTAATTTTATAGGTATTAAACTTACAAAGGCAATGTAGGCCTACCAATTAGGTCTTTTGAGATATTCTTGTGGGGAGTGAAACCCAAGGCACTTTTATGTATCACAGACCTTGGTCTTGAGTTTGAGATATAATTTGTGGCATCACAGAATCATGCAGTGTCCTTGAGCTAGGGGTTTTGCTGAAGGTGTTTCCGGTATCATGCAACACTCCACGATTTGATGAGGTGAGAGGGGCTACAAAGCTTGAGTCAGCAGGCATGTTGATCATGGTTTCTTGACAAGAAATGAGATGGGGGATCGAGAGGTTTTCTTTCATTGAGGAGCTGGATGATGGTCTGTTGGGGCAGGAGGTTGGTCTTGGTGCCTAACAAGTTAAGAACTGAGGGAAAAGAGGGTTAATTAAGGGGAAGATAACGAATCTGGGTTGGGAGATGAGAGAGTAGAAGGGTCTCTGGTGTGGGGTAGGGACAATATATCAGAGGGGCTATATACATTGTATAGATGAAATGTTTATGAATTAGGCTTGGCAGTCAGAGAGGACCACTGTATAGGAGGTCACGTCTACATATACACTGATTTTAGAGATCTTTTTGAATGCTATCCTCCAAAATCTAGGACATTTCATTTCCTTTCCTAGAAACAGTCAAGAATTAAAAACATTTTTTTTATTTTAACACCTTAATTACATACATAATTGTGTTTGGGTTTCAGTCATGTAAAGAACACCACCCATCACCAGTGCAACGTTCCCAGCACCATTGTCCCAGATCTCCCTCCTCCCACCCACCCCCCGCCTGTACTCTGGACAGGCTCTCCATTTCCCTCATATATTCTCATTATTAGGACAGTTCAAAATGTAGTTATTTCTCTAATTAAACTCATCACTATTTGTGGTGAGCTTCATTAGGTGAGCTGGAACTTCCAGCTCTTTTTTGTGCCTGAAAATTATTGTTATTTCAAGAATGTCTTTCATTTTTCTTAAAACCCATAGATGAGTGATACCATTCTGCGTTGATTTTAGAGATCTATTTGAATGCTATGCTCCAAAATCTAGGGCATTTCATTTCCTTTCCTAGAAACAGTCAAGAATTAAAAACATTTTTAGGTGATGTTAAACAGTATATTTGTCGTGCAGGTGCAAATGCGCCCGCACGCTTTTGAAAATGAGCACTAGTAAGAAAAGAAGCCCTGAATGGGGTCCAGTATGCATAGAGGAGGAGTTTCTCTCCCCCACCCTCCCCCCAGTTACCAGGTCTGGCCCTGGACTAAGTGGTCAGCCCAAGGGGGCCTATGGCTAGCTGTCCTGCCCAGAGCCCCCAACATACCAGTCGAAGAGACACAGAAGTCCTGGCATGTCCAAGTTTCATTTCGAAAGTCTTTCTCAGACCTGTGTAAGTGGCCAGTACTTGTTGTGCTTTCTGGTCCATTTTCTTCATTCTCTACCCATGGTGGTGTTTTGTGATGTTTTCCCATAAAGTCCTTTGCAATGCTTTTTTTTTTTTATGTGTAATGCTGATGTACATTGATTAGGGAATAAGCACAGCTGAGTAACAGAGTTGAGCATCTATGCTCCTCTGCTTTAGTCAGATTCTTTTTTCCCCTTGTTGAGTTAAAAACAGGCAATGTTTAAAATGTTAAAATGCTAAAAATGGATAAGAATGCAAGCACACATTCCCTTTTCTTTTATCAAAAGTGAGAAATCCAAGGAATTTTTAGTCTCCCCATCAGTAATCTTCATTTGTTCTCATATTAAACTAATGCCATATTTGTAGCAACTATATAATTGGTAGCAAATAAAATTTTAGCTGCACTATACGTCAATGACAGAAGCATATTTAAGAGACACAGTAAGAACTTACAATCAGCCCTTCCTGGTAAACTTGTTTCACTTATGAAAAAGAACTGGTCCACAAAAAAGGTCAAAGAGTTTCTTACTAAAGAATAGAGAAAGTAAATATTTCTGCATCATTTGAATATGACATTTATTGGATAGTTCACATCTAACTTTTTACATAATTACTTTATTCAAGTACTATGTTTGCTAAATTATGCACAGTTGAGTTTCAGTCATAAAATGTACACTACACCAAATTTGCAGTTTCCATCAAAATGTCCCCAGTTTACTTAATGTGCTCATGGATTTTTGGAAAACAAGTAAAAATATGATTGCAAATTATATAACAAGCATATGTTATATATTATAAATATTTAATATTATAAATGTAATACATAATACAATAATTACATAGTGTATATTATATGATATTATATAATATCATGCATAATTATATAAAAATATTGCACTTACTGAAATTCATTACAAATAAAATTGTGTAGGGAAAACTATTCCATCAACAGAACTGAGACTATTTAAAAATATAATATACATAAAACTGCACTGCGAAATAGCCTGCAATTCATTTTTACCTCTAGGATATCTTTCTGAGATATAGTTAAGATATCTTTTTTGATCTACTTTCTTTTTTTAGTTTTTCTTTTTCTTTCTTTCTTTCTTTTTATTATTTATTTTGTTTGCTTTATTGACACCATTGTGATTTAAAGATTTCTTCATAGTTTGGTTCATACATACAATAAATCAGAGTCAATCCCACTTATTTTCATAACTTTAAGGTGATATTAATTGGCAGGAAATTTTCAGGTAAAGGAAAGAGGACTGGGCTGGTGGCTCAAAAGTGTTCAAGGTTAATATATTTGTCTTGGAGATTCAAAGAAGATAGGCAGTGATTTACAAAGGTAACACAAGTCTGCTTTAATTATTAGGCATATGTTTGACGGTGCTTTGTACTTTGCAAGTAGACAACTAGAATTCGGACCCTTATTTTGAACAGATCTTTATTTGACAGATTAAAAATGGAAATAAACTGATTCTAGAGTTTCTTGATTCCTTTTTCTCTTCACATGTAACTATCTCCTAAAACCAAAACATATCCAAAACTGGGAAGAATTTAAACTTAATCTTTGAGCATATAGTGTTTTGTTTTGACAGAGTTTCCTAATTTGTCATTATCAGTAATACTGAGACTAGGTTCTGAACAAAGAAAAGCAATAACCCAAAATATAATGAAAAATGTAAAATTTGTTTCAATATATGTGAGTGAAAGTTATTTAAAAAAAAAGAAAAAAAAAGCGGGCTGGAGCAATAGTGCAACAGTAGGGCATTTGCCTTGCACGCAGCTAACCCAGACTGGACCTTGGTTTGATCTCCAGCATCCCATATGGTTAATTCTTTCTTCTTTTTACTGAATTAATTGTTTAGTCAAAAAAGCTAGTTTGGAATACTTTATTTGATAATTTTCATTATATGTTTTCTAAGAAAATACAAGTTAAGCTGGCTGTGCTTTATGTTTATTCATTTTTTGCTGTTAAAACATTAAAAACTATATTTTGTATTAGGTTGAGTTTTGTTCTTTGAATAATAGCTTAGTGCCGAGATGAATAAGCTTTTCGTGGGGAAAATATTTCGCATTTATTGAACAAGGAGATTGATTTTACCTGGATAATTCATCCCTTGCCCTGGGCTGACAACAAAAGGGCCAAGCTCTCCATATGTTAAACAACATTCCACAATGATATAAGCATACAGACAAGTTTTGAGGCTGTTACTACTTGTTCTTGTTTCAGATAGGGACATTTTCACTTCTCAAAACTTTCCTTAAATTTCTTTCCTTTTCTATAATGATTTTACTGGTCAATGTCAACATAGAAACAAAAATGTCCTGGAATTTTAATAATGTCTATAAGAGACATAAATATATTCCACCTGCCTGCAAGTCCTTTCCTGAAAAAAGGGAAAGAAACCAGTTGATTAAAGCATATAATTTCCTTAGGATTCTTATTTTATTATACTTTTATTTTAAAGCATTGTGTGAGACTTACAAATTTACCTATTGTTAAGTTTTAGACACACTATCTTTCAGTAATAATTCCACCACTTCTTTCAACCTCCCTCCACCAGTGTTGCCAGAATCCATCCAAAGCCTCTCTCACATCTCAGGCTGTTAAAAGTCACCTTTTGATGTTTTGTTGTTAAAATTTGGGTTTCCAGATCTCATTGTTGTTGACTCCTTCCCATCCCTGACTGTATTTCAGACAGGAATTCTACTTCTCTCATTAAGATTGGAATGATAGTTGTTAAAGTAGTTATTTCCCTAACTGCACCGCTACTCTTTTTGGTGATCTTCATATGGTGAGCTGGTCCTTCTGGCCATTATTTTTATAGTCTCTGGGGATTAGTACAATAATGTCCTTAATTTTTCTTAAAACACATAGATCAATGAGACAATACTATGTCTCTCTCCCTTTAACTTGTTTTACTCAGCATAATAGATTCCATGTACATCCACATATAGGAAAATTTCATGACTTCATTTCTCCTGATTGCTGTATAATATTCCTTGTGCATATGTACCACAGTTTCTTTGGCCATTTATCTGTTGAAAGACATCTTGGATGTTTCCAGAGTCTGTTTATTGTAAATAGTGCTGCAATTAATATAGGTGTGAGGAAGGAATTTTTTGTATTGCAGTTTTGTGTTCCTAGAGCATATCCCCACCCTTTCATATTTGTGTTTTTTCTTTTCCACTCATTTTCTTTCTTTCTACTTATTATACTTTGGGCCAAAGGTATTTCAGTCAATTCTGATTTGGACCATTGCATTTCTTCCTGGAGTTATTCTAAATACCACATATAGTTCTATCATACTGAATTTATCCTTATTCTGGCCTACTTAATTTAACTTATTACACGATTACATCATTTCTTACACCTTTATAGTATTCCACTGTACATATTTACCACACCATCATGATCCACTCATCTGTTGTTGGACATCTAGGTTGATTCCAATTCCTAGCTACTGTACTGAGTGCTGCATAGAATAGCAGTGTGCATACATCTTTTTGAATGTTTTTTTCCTGTCTAAATATTTTTTAGACAGAAGAGGAATTGCTCAATTTTGAATTTACTAAGAACACTCCAGATTGTAATATAACTAATTTTTAAAATAGAGGCTGAAAGGTAGAAGAAGACAGAATCACCCTGTGTAGGTCTCTACTGAATCAAAGATTCTGTAAAAATGAAGGAGGTCATAAATTAAGGGTTAAAGCTCTACCATTACACCAAACACCTTCAAACTTCTCGACGTTTGTTGGTAGTCCTACTTGCATATTCAGTCTCCCAAATGAAAACTTCTGATAACTCATAAACTTTCTTGCACAAAAATCTTGCTTATTTCTTAATTGAGTTTCAAGTTACTATAAAATTAACCAGGTGGTGTGGTTGTGAGGAAAAAGACACTGTCTTTCACTGCTGGTGGGAATTGCATCCATCTAGTCTAGTCTTTCTGGAAAAAATATGGATATTTCTAAAAAAAAGAAAAAAAGAACATTGAGCTCCCATATGATCCAGCAATAACACTACTAGGTGTATACCTATAGGACCACAAAAATACAATGCAATAATGCCCTCTGCACCCCTAGTTTTATAGCAGCTCTAGTTACAATAGCCAAAATCTGGAAACAACCCAGACAACAGATGAGTGGCTAATGACACTGGTATATCTACACAATAGAATACTGTGCAGCTGTTAGAAAAAAATAATGTCACAAAATTTGTTTATAGATGGATGGATATGGAAACTATATATAGTAAGATATACTATTATATATACATATATATATGTTTTTTGGGTCACACCCAACAGCACTCAGGGGTTACTTTTGGCTCTATGCTCAGAAATCGCTCCTGGCAGGCTAGGGGGATCATATGGGATGCCAGGATTCAAACCACCATCCTTCTGTATGCAAAGCAAACACCTTACCTCCATGTTATCTCTCTGGCCCCCAAGGAAACTATATTATTGAGTGAAATAAGTCTGAAGGAGTGTAATAAACACTGAATTGTCTCATTCCTCTGTGGTATTTAAGAAAAATAAAAGACAGTATAAAAATGATAATAATAATAATTAATAATAATAGGCCCGGGAGATGGCATGGAGGTAAGGCGTTTGCCTTTCATGCAAAAAGTCATCAGTTGGAATCCCGGTGCCCCATATGGTCCCCTGTGCCTGCCAGGAGCAATTTCTGAGCATGGAGCCAGGAGTAACCCCTGAGCACTGCCGGGTGTGACCCCAAAACCAAAAAAAATTAATAATAATAATACTCTAGAGACAATAGAGATGAGGGCCTGAAGGACCAACCCATGATATGAAGCTTACCACAAAATGGTAAGTGCAGTATTTTCTCTAACTGAAATAACTGCACTAACTACCATAACAATCATAGAGAAAGAGAAATACAATGCCTGTTTGGAAGACAGGCAGGGGATTGGAGAGAAGAGAAATAGGGGACTTTGATTGAGGGAAAGTTGCATTGATAAAGGGAGTGTGTGCATTTTATGGGTCAAACCCAATTGCAGACATGTTTTTGACAAGACTGCTTAAATAAATAAATAAATTATTTTCATTATAAAATAAAATGAACCAAAACTTAACTTTAGAAAAGTTAAGACCCATGAAGGAGAGGAGTGATGTCCTATATATTTAAGAAAGATCTATTTAAATATTTCTTAATGGTAAAATGATAAACCATAACTTTTTCATACTAAGTAACAAAAGTATAATATTCTCAAATTAGTATTTCGAATATTATCTGTAACACTGACATCTGGTGGCTTTTATTATAGTACTAGGGCGTCATTTGTATAAATTTATGCCATAAAAATCTTTTTTGTGTGAACAGGAAAATAAATAGCGAGATAAAAACTTGGTGGCCAAGTGTCAAATATTTTTGCTAGTTCACAAGTTTGAAGCTTTCAGATAAAACTTAGAGTTTTAATATTAAATATTGTAGTCATATTATCATGAACTTCCTGACTTTAAATGTACGTGTGCTTAATTTTTATTCACTTTCTTTGTGTTGATAGTTCATATGCTCAGATTGGTATACACTTTCATAGCTGTGCTATTTATTTATTATTATTTTCTCTCTTTTGAGGGTACCATATATAACTATGTTCAGGGTATACTACTGTTTTATGGTTGTACTCAGGGACCATTTATGGTGCTGAAAAGTGAATGTAGGTCCACTGCATGCAAGGCAAGCATCCCACTCACTTAACTATAGTTCTGATCATGCAAAACTGTTTTAATATATCCATTTGTTTATTTGTTTAATTTGTGCCACAACCAGCAATGTTTTTGTGATCTTTGTGAATTTAGAGTCAACCTCCCAATGAAGTGAACAAAAGTGGAAAGACTAAAATATCTCAGCTGGGAGATAGCATGGAGGTAGAGTGTTTGCCTTGCATACAGAGGATAGTTGTTGGAATCCTGGCATCCCATAAGGTCCCTGGAGCCTGCCAGGAGTGATTTCTGAGCGTAGAGCCAGGAGTGACCCCTGAGTGCTGCTGCGTGTGACCCCCCCCCCACAAAAAAGAAGAGACTAAAAAATCACATAGAAATAGAAATTTAAAAGTTTTTACATTGCAAAGAAAACTCTGCCTAAAATATAACTCTGACTCTGAGAAATATACAATACTTACACACAGTACACCATATTAGGAAATACGACAAAACTATAAAAAATGAAAAGAGATGATAAAACCAAAGAAGATAGAAATATTTAGTGTTTCCTTTCTAATTTCCCCAATGTCTGCTGTGCCTATGAAAAAAAGTCACATCTGTCCCTTATAATTTTTAATTTTACTTATATTATAGATAGGGCTCCCACCTTTTTCATAGAGCCATAGAACTTCAGTCATTTTGATCTGTCTCATATTTCTATGTCTTTCTACAAATTGAGGGAAAAAAAGTGGATTAGGCCCTGTGGCGAAGCAATCTCAGAAGCATTGTGTGGAAAAAAAAGTCAGATCTAAATACCACCCCAAAGCCAACAACAAAAGAATCAAGAGCCCCAAACTAAAACAAGCGAAACACAAAATGAACTTGTTACACTGGTAGTCGTGGGAGCTAGGAGTGGAGGTATGGGATGTGTGTGGGGAAGTAGGGTTGAGGGAGGTCAACACTGGTGTTGGGAATGGCCCTAATTCACTGTTAATAAATGCCTGAAATACAACTGTGAAAGATTTGTAATTCACAATGCTCTCAATAAAATTATTTAAAAAATAAATATTTACAGTGCTAATCATTATTTATAATCAGAGAAGGTAAGTAAAAAAGGCAATGGAATATTATTTTACATCCATGATAATATATAAAAAGTATATTTTCGGTGTTGGGGGGTTATGGTGAGGAAGGAACACTTGTCACAATTGATGGAAATATTCTCTACTCCAACTTCTATAAAAAGTATCTAATGTGGAGATTCCTTTAAAAAACCAAGACTCAAAAATATATAAAAAAAACAAACAAAGTAAACAAAAACCAAAACTCAAACATCCATGCAATTTAGCAATTATACTTCTTGATATCTAACCCTGAAAGCCAAAAACATTCATTTAAGAAGATATCTGCACTGCTATGTTCATTTTAACATTAATACAAAATCGAAAATGGAAAAAAACCTAAATGTGCAGTCATAGATAAATGAGAAGTTGTAATATACAAAAAAAATATTTTGCAAGATAAAATTATGCAGCTCACTGCAACTTGGATGAAACTAGAAGGCATATTTGAAATTAAAATAAGTCAGAGGAAGAACATATAACAGATGATCTCACTTATATGTCATTATAGAGAGATGAAAAGGTAGGAGACAATTATAAAGCAGTGAAAAACTGATCTTGGATATAAAATTTATTAACGGTATGAAGAGAGATGGGGACTATAAAAATTGGGAGACAATATAAGGACAATGGTAGGGGTAGGTAATGTACATTAATAACATAAACAAACACTATTGTAACTGTATTACCTAAACTATAATACAAATTAAAAAATCTTGTGTTGGGGATAGCACAGCGTAGAGCATTTACCTTGCATGCAGTCAATCCAGGATGGACATTGGTTGGAATCCTGGAATCCCATGTGGTCTCCCAAGCCTGCCAAGAGTAATTTCTGAGTGTAGAGCTGGGTGTGACCCCAAAACCAAACCAAACCAACAAACAAAAATTTGTGGTAATTTTTGAGTGGGAGTAGGGCCACACACAGCAGTGCTCAGGATTTACTCCTTACTCCATGCTTAGGTTTCACTCCTGCAGTACGTAGAGGAACATAAGTAGTGTAGGGATCAAAGCAGCATCAACTGCATGTGAACAATTACTTTATCCTCCATATTATATAACTTCATTGTGATTTCTTGGGGGTTTGGGGAGGAATGGTGGAGGGTGGTTAAAGAAAGTGACAAAGCCACTTCAACATATCTGAATAAATTTAGAATTGAGTAGAATGATACTCTTTATATAAAACTCAAAACATAGATATATGTGTTTCATTTCATCTATCAAAAAACCTGTATACTGCTCTCAGCCAGTCATGTCATATATAGAAATGGGCCATAATTATTTTCTTTTTTATTTGTTTGCCCAAAATTTATTTTATAAGAAAAACTTTTTTGGTTAAAAAAAAGAAAAAATATGGAACACTTCACGAATTTGCGCGTCATCCTTGCACAGGGGCCATGCTAATCTTCTCTGTATCATTCCAATTTTAGTATATGTGCTGCCAAAGCAAGCACCATAATTATTTTCTAACCATCTTATTAAGAAGTGACCACTTTTGGGGGCTGGAGAGATAATAGAGCAGGTAAGGGCACTTTCCTATCCTGTTGCTAACCTGGTTCAGTTTCAACCCCTGGTATCCATATGAGCCCCAAAATTCCATTAGGAGTAATTACTGAGTGCAGAGTGTACTAACAGTTGGGCTTCACTGGGAATTATTTTGCTTAGAGAAAATTTTGAAACATATATTTAATAAGTGTTGGTTTATAACCAACAAAGCATGTATACACCAAGAAGTTGTGGGATATATATACAATAATATACTACACAGTTCTAAAAAAGAACAAAATTATGAAATTTGCAACAACATGAATGGGACTAGAAGTTTTCATGTTAAATAAAGTTGGTCCAAAGGAAACACAGATGCAGAATGAGCTTTCTATTTTTTCTTAGAGTTGCATATACATTGTGTGTAGGTGTATAAGTGTCACAATTTCTTAATCCATTCATAATTTATTGTTTTGTTGTTCATAATAAGTTATAAACTATATTTTATAATTTAAATAATTATATTATAAACAAAACACAGAATCTCAATAAATTTTTGTAAATAATTATTTTAAAAATTGAATAAAAATGTCATTGATCCTAATTCTCTTATTTATTTATTTTGGATTTTGGGTCACAATCAACAGTTACTCCTGGCTCTGTGCTCAGAATCATTCCTGGCAAGCAAGGGCGACCATATGGAATGCCTAGATTCGAACCGCCATTCTTCTGCATGCAAGGCTAGCACCCTACCTCCATGCTATCTCTCTGACCCCAAGATCCTAATTCTCCTACAAAATTGTGAACACATGGATATTCACACAAAAACATATGAGGAGCTTAGAGCCTCTTAGGAATCATGTTATAGATACAAAGTAATTTTGAATAAGAATCAACCTTCTGTTGAATCCTTGAAAAAACAACAACAACAAATGAAAATCTAAGGGAACCTGTCCAGCTCCTGGCTGCTAGATGCCTGATAAAAGAAACTCTGCAGGCAAGTGTTAGGCTGATCCCAGAAGCTCTGCTCCCAAAACAGCAGGGGACCTGCTCAATGCTGCTCCTGCTGCTGGCTGACTCAGAGAAAAAAGAAATTAGGCATTTCACAAATGTGGTTTCCATAGTGGATGGCTACTTATATGGCTACAAAATAAACTCTCACCCACATAAACAACCCTGAGACCTCCCTGAGAGTGGGGAAGAGAGTGACTTAGGAAAGGAATAACTTGAGACTACAAAAGGAACCATGGTAAAGCAGCACAAAAAACACCATCCCTAGGATCCTGCAGCTCCAATCAGCTCCTATACAACCACTCTGAGGTGGATTTCAGAATCTAAATTACAATGTTTAATGAGCTCAAAAAAAAAAAAAAAACGTGAGGGAAAGTTTTGCCAATTTATATGGTCATCAGGAGGACAGGAAAGCAGAAATGAGAAACATAAAAGCAAATGACAGACTAGCAAAGCTTGCTAAATGAAATGAAAAATTTATTGGAAGGCCTAACAGCAGAGTAGGAGCTGCTGAACACAGTATCAGTGAGCTCAAAAATGAAGTGCAAAAGTCATGTGTGCAGAGGATGGAAACAAAACCTCAAAAAAAAAACCCAGAAAATGGAAAATTATTATCAAAATAAATTAAGAGATGACAATAGTTTGGGATAAATTCAATAGAAAAGACTATAAGAATTATTGGGGCCCCAGAGAGTCAGGCATAAAATCCTATGTGGAAGTAACAAAGAAATCATTGCTGAGAACTTCCCAAGTGAAAGAGTGCATGCATACATATTTTGGACATCAAAAAGTTCCAGATAAAAGAGACCCAAAGAAAAACATGGCATGAAACATCCTAGTTACAGTGATGCAAATCACATATAGAGATAGAATTCTGAAAGTAGCAAGATAAAGTTGAGAAATTACATACAAAGAGGCATCCTTAAGACTTACATCAGATTTATCACAAGCAAACCTTTAAGCCCAAATGCAGTGATAAGATAAACTGGGAAAATTTTAACAAAATGCATGTCTGACCAAGAGTATTTCATTCAGCAAGGTTTTTATTCAGGTTTAAAGGAATGATACACAGCTTCACAGCTCAGGAACTTTATAAACTCAAAACCACCTTTTAGAGAATTAAGGGGATACTTTAAGACAGGGGTTCTCAAACTTTTTAAACAGGGGCCCAGTTCACTGTCCCTCAGATCATTGGAGGACCAGACTATAGTAAAAACAAAAATTACGAACAAATTCCTATGCACACTGCATACATCTTATTTTGATGTGAAGAAACAAAACAGGAACAAATACAATATGTGGTCTGCGGACTGTAGTTTGAGGAACACTGCTTTAAGACAAGACGAAAACCATAAATACAACAAATTTTTATAGAAAGATAGCACAAACTCTATGGAAATAATTTCCCTCTCTGTCAGCAGACTAAATGCTCCAATTAAGAAACATAGTATGACAAAATGTAACAGAAAATCAAAACCAGCATGCTGCTGCCTGAAAGAAACTCATTTGTGTAGTCAGAGGAAACACAGACTCAAAGTCAATGATTGAAAGACAATCCTTCAAGCAAACAACATTATAAAAAGGCTGGGATTGCTATATTAATAGAAGATGACAGACTTCATACATATATGTAATACATGTAATATATAATTAATATACATATATGATAAAATAAACAATTAATAAACATATAGATAAGGTAGCGGTAGAACATAACAAAAGATCATCTAACCTCTAAAAATCATTTTAACAAAAAATATGAACAGGAATTTCCTTAAAAAAGAAATACAGGGGCCCGGGAAATAGCATGGAGGTAAGGCGTCTGCCTTTCATGCAAAAGGTCATCGGTTCGAATCCCGGTGCCCCATATGGTCCCCTGTGCCTGCCAGGAGCAATTTCTGAATTTCTGAGCATGGAGCCAGGAGTAACCCCTGAGCAAAATAGAGTACTACTCATTCAAAAATGAAGCCATTAAATTTGCTTATACATGGATGGATACAAGAGTATTATGCTAAGTTAAATGTTCCAGGAGTAGAGGGAAATACATATAGAGTGAATCTATGTATAAAAAAATAAAATAGTGCTCGCTTCAGCAGTACATATACTAAAATTGGAATGACACAGAGAAGATTAGCATGGTCCTTGTGCAAGGGTGACGTGCAAATTTGTGAAGCATTTCATATTTTTTAGAAATAAAAATCTGAAAAAAAAGATAGGGTAACAATACCCAAAGCTAGTATAGAGAGGGTAACAATACCAAAATCCAATAGAGAGGAGATTCATGATGACTGGAAGCTTGCCACAAAGGACAAGAGAAGAGTCCACTATAACAATGATAGTTAGAAATAGTCATTCTGGGGCCGGGCAGTGGCGCTGGAGGTAAGGTGCCTGCCTTAGGACGGACCGGACCGCGGTTCGATCCCCCGGTTCCCATGTGGTCCCCCGTGCCTGCCAGGAGCAACTTCTGAGCGAATAGCCAGGAGTAACCCCTGAGCGTCACTGGGTGTGGCCCAAAAACCAAAAAAAAAAAAAAAAAAAAAAAAAAAAAAAAAAAAAAAAAAAAAAAAAAAAAGAAATAGTCATTCTGAATAAGAACTGGATGCTGAAAGGTGTAAAGTGATTCTCCTTTGATAAAAACATTGCAAACCAGTATCTAGTAGGAAGGAAAAAATAATGTAGATATATAGAGAGAGCAGTAAGTGTCTGCTATAGAGGCAGGAAGGTGGAAGGAAGGAGGGTGAATGACAGGGAAAAGGAACGTTAGTGGTTGTAAATGTGCACTGGTGAAGGGTCGGATGTTGGACATTGTATAGCTGAAACTCAATCATGAACAACTTTGTAACTCTATCTCATTGTTATTCAATTAAAAATTTATTAAAAAAAAAGAAAGTCAGAATGTTAGTAAGTGATGAGCTTTTGCAAACAACTTTTTTCTATGGACAAAATAAATTGGGAAATGAATCTCAAACCTAGAGAAATAGTAGAGTGGCAGACTGAAAACAGTTGTAAGACAAATAAAAGAAAAACAAGAATTATTTTAAAAATTGTTCTAATCATTATACTGATGAACTATTTTAAAATTGTAGTTGCTTCTCACTCAGAGCTGGAAAGTTATTAGCTCTCCAAAAGTGTGCTTTCCATGTACAAAATAAGTGTTATTTACTTAACCTCTTTATCTTTTTAAAATTTATTTTATTTAAACACTGGGGTTCCAAAATTGTTGATGATTGCGTTTGAGTCATACAATGTATTACAATGCATACCACGGTTACCAGTGCACATTTCCCACCTCTAATCTCCCCAGTTTAGCTCCCACCCTCTCCCTGCCTGTCTCTAGGGCAGACGGTTTACTCTCTCTCTCTCTCTAACTCTCTCTCAGTCTTTCTTTTCTCTTTTAGACACTGTGGTTTGCACTATTGTTAATACCGGAGTACCATGTATATCACTTTATCAACTTTCAGCACCCAATTTTGTCCAAAGTGACAATTTTTTTCTTAAGGAAGCAGGAGCAAAGGTTGTAAAAACAAAGCAATTAAGGAAAGTTATCTTCTGGCGTGTGTTTAAATAATATGCATGTAAATGGTTGTCATCTAAGTTTGTCTAAAGAAAAAATCCCAAATTTTGTAATTATATTTAAAAAGTCTAAAGATCTAACTTTGGACAAGAGGGCAACTATATAGTAAAGTAAAAATATTAGCTAGGATTTTTTTTTTGTTTTTTTGGGGTCACACCCGGCAGTGCTCAGGGTTACTCCTGGCTCCATGCTCAGAAATTGCTCCTGGCAGGCACGGGGGACCATATGGGGCACTGGGATTCAAACCGATGACTTTTTGCATGAAAGGCAAACGCCTTACCTCCATGCTATGTCCCGGGCCCCAGCTAGGATTTTTTGATTCAAGAAAGTAACTCCTAATTTCATTTGTCTTTTCTTTCTTATTTAAATCATTTTAGTCTCCTATTCTATTCTTCACCTCAAACATTCAGAATTGTTGTTGTTATTTGTTTGTTTGTTTTTTAACCCTCATCCAGGAAATACAGCTTTTGTAATAATTTTGAGATTTTGTTTAAAGTTTGGGATTAGCTAAATGGTTTAGAATTTCAAAGAGCTCTGAATCTAGATGGTGTGTGTCTGTGTGTGTGTTTGCACGTGGATGCCTGCCTGTGTGGGTAAATAAGAAGCATGCCAGGCAGCATAAAACATTCACTGCAGAGAGATCTTGAATCTGGTTTGACAAATCAAGATGCCACTTGTATGTATAGGGTATTACTTACACGGGTGGCAGCTGTTCTTGTGATTCTAACATTAAACACATTGGCTAAGTATATTCTGAAGCCAGCGATAAACAAGTGTCTCAAAGATACATCCATACAACAGCACATGTTCAGCCTTTTATGTACTACAAAGGGTACCCCACATCAGCGTTCTTCTTTAAGTTTCCTGCAGCCCCCCTGACTGTCCCTGTCACCCAGTGCCATATGGGAAGTGGAAGCTCAGCTGATCTACCACTTTGTGGTGGAAACCCCCAGAGCCCAGCTCCAGGCTACAGGTTACCAAAGCCGTCATGAAAAATTCAGAGCTGATATTAACAAGTCACTGAAAGTAAAGTGTGTGTCACGTTATCCACCTTGCCTTTCAGTTAATACTAAAGCTACTGTCTCCGAAAGGAGAAACCAGACTTGCTGTGTTTGTGCTCAAAAGTTTTTGGGTTGTGCTATGTATGTACATTTAAAAGTCAGAAATAAAAGTAGAAAATAGAAAAAAAGAGAGAGAGAAAACCAAACCAAACCAAACAAACAAACAAACAAAAAAAAAACCAGACAGATGCTCTTTTAAGATTCCTAAGCAAGAAGTAAAACAATGAGTTGGAAAGAGAGACTTACTAGTATTTGGAAACAATTTCTAAAGTTCAAGTTTTTTTGGTTTTGATTTTTGTTATTGTTTTTATAGTCATTGAACAGAAACTCTGAGATAGTTATATATACATGTCACCTTTATAGTCACCTGGTAATAAATTTATTTTATAAAAGTCTTTATAATAAGTAAAAAGATAATCCTAGAGATTTTGGGATTTTAAAACACTCACTACTAATCATAATTTTTTCAATATATGTTCTAAATTTTGTTCTATGCTCTTTTTTATATTACATCATTTACTTCTTACTAGTTAATAAATATTTAGTAAAATCATTTTCTCTATTAGGAAGCTGAGGAACTTTTAAGGTTAAATGACTTACACCTCTCGGGTTTAAAGGGCAGGCTTAAATTTAGGAGGTATCTTTTCAGAATCTGTGCTCTATTACTGTATCTTTGATACATTTTAAAGACTGCAGAGAAATTCAAAGGCAATTATAATTTCCAAACCTTCCCAAATCAATCAACTTCATGTTCATTTATAATAAGTTAAATTAAATGCCATCCTACTGTGAAGTTGAAATTCACCTTGATAATCTCAGTCTTACTTCCCTTGAATCTTAATAGATTAATTATAATAGTTTGGTGTTTATTTTTAAATCACATCTATGTATTTACATAGACATGTATCTGTCAATATCATACTGTGATATATTCTCTCAACCATATTTCTCAGCATTTGTTTCTTTTCAGTTTTTAGGTTCTTTGTATTAAATATAAAGCCATAAAAGTTTAGAAATTTACATAAATTAAAAATTTTAAAAATAATGAAAATCAGAGAGAATACAGATATACACTACTGTATATATATATTACCTCATAAGATGAATGAAATTTAAAGGAAACACATAGGAAGTCTTAGCATGAATGCAATGATTTAGTAGCTAGACATACATATGCATCAACCTTCAACTTCCATTGATCCTACTCCCCTTTCTTTTTCTTTTTTCTTTTTCTTAATTTTTTATAATTTTAATTGTGATCAAAGCGAATTACAAATCTTTCAAGCAATATTTAAGGTACAAAATGACAGTAAGTCAGGGTCATTCCCACCACCAGTGTTGTCATCCATCCATCCCTGTTCCCAGCATGCATCCCATACCTTTCACCTTTGTCCCATGGACTGCTGGTGTAATAAGTCTCTTTTGTGCACAGCTTATTGTAGATTGAGTATCGATTCTGGTGTCATTGACTTTGGGTTTGGTGCTTAAGTCTGATCATTTTTTTTATTTCCACTCAATTTCATATGACTGGTTTGCTCCTGATACCATCCATTTCCCCCCCTCAATTTATGAGGGAGAACAAGATGATTCAAGTTCTGTGGTTCTGTTGGAACAAGAAAAGAAAGAAAAAGGAGCTGGGAGAAATTTGTCTAGAGGCTATAAATATCAATTCAAAAGAAGAAAGTAAAAAAGGAAACAAAAATTTAAAAAAAGAAAAGAAAACCAAGCAATGACAAAAAGCACAGCAGCAGCAACATAAAAATGGTCACCAAACAACAACCACAGAAAGAAAAGAAAAAAAGTAAAAACAACAAAAAAAATGAAGGGCTGGTGTGGCAAGGTTTTTTGTTGTTGTTGTTTTGTTTTGTTTTGATTTGTTATGTATTTTTTCCATAGGCACAATAAATATTGGGCACGTTAGAAAGAAAATTCCCTTGGCCTAAACGATACAACATTTCTCAATCCTTGAAGCACGCTGTCGAGAGTAACTACAGGCTTCATATACACTTATCATCGAACTCCAAGGTCATTTTATGGTGCCAGGAAACTTTCTGCTCAGTTGTGGATGAGAAAATTAGTCCTCTGTAGATAGAAAGCTTGGTATTTCAAGGACCCACTCCTCTTTCTAATAAAATAAGGGAGACACAGTTTCTGATAACACAAAATAAGATATCTCTAATATCTACATTCATGGTGTTTCTACTTTCAAGTACATAATATTATTCAGTATTCATCATTATTAGTTTAATTTCTTGATGCCTAAAACATAGTTTTAAGAGTAGGAATAAATAATCATTAAAATATAAATATGTAATATTACTATGTACTATATGTGACATATATTATTTTAAATATATATCACAAGTAAATATTTTGTGTTGCATTTTCACCAGAAAACTGTTGTACTATTTAATTTTTCTAGTTCTTGCCACTTACCAAAGTTCACCAATTGATATTCAAGAATAAAATTTACTAGTTGTGTTAACACTATAAATTCACATATACTTATCAATTTCAACCTCAAAACCCAAAAAGCTGGAATACATTTAATTTTGAGCAAATAACTGTTTCATAGAACAATTAACATTTTTAGATTAATATAAAAATAATAAAGTTACTTGCTAGTCATAAACATTGGACAACTTTGTCAGTGATTAAATAACAGTGATGTCAAAATAAATATTGAATAAAAAAACCTATACAGTTTTATTGTTATGTGGACTGTTGCCTTCATTTACTTGACAGCATTTGTGTTTTATGATGATATCACAGTCATTGACAAGCAAACTCTAATTAAAGAAGAAAAAAAGACTCTACCTCATCTTTGCTCTTCTATTTATAAGCAGCTTTCAGCTACCTTAAACATGAACATGGTTGGTAAAATTGTATTTTAAACATCACTTGAATAAATGCTAAGTGTACAAAGCAATGAACCTATTAAGTAAATGTTTTGGACAACATCTAACTTCAGGGAAGTTAATTTTAAAGACATATCCTTTGCTTCCAAAAATTATAGATAATGATGGAAAAGTTTCATGGAATTCAGTGAGCCTAAACAGTAAACAGTAATACATAAGGATCAACTAGCACTAACTATATTCCTGTAAATCCTTAGATACTGATTTTAGTAGCATCAGGGAGAGATATAATAATTATTTCAAACTGGCCCTTTTGATCTAAGTTTTGATCATTCCATTTACCTTTATATTGTAACAAATGATATGAAGCAAATTTGTGCCTGCAAGAAGGCAAGCTAGAGTGGTGGGTGGGAAGTTCAGGACACTGGTGAAGAGAAGATCACACTGATGGTGGATTAATATTTGAATATTTAATGCCCCAAATGACTGTATTATAAAGAAGTTACTAAATCATGATATTGTAGTAAATTTTTTAAAGAATTAGAACTCATTATTATCTAATTTAGTATCATTTATGATTAGTTATGACTATCTTATATTTCTTTAATGTCAATCAAACTAAGGACTTTGATTTTATTTATAAAAATGATTGCTTAAATAATTTCTACTGATTTGTACCATTCAATATTTTTATGCACACAGGAAAGTTGCCAAAAAAACCTAGAAAGACAGTGTTTTTGCTACATATAGCTTTTCAGTAAATTTTTAGATCATAGACTTTATACTGCTTTAACACAGAATGTATACTTACAGTTTAAATTAAACAGTGATTTAATTTAATTTTTATATTACTTTTTATTTGTGATCTATGCTGCTCTTTAATTGCTTTGTAATTTTTAAATCAATGTTTTTGGGCCAGAGAGATAGTACAGTGATTAAGGAAGTCACTACAGTTGACCCTGTTTGATGGTCCTCACTGGGTCTAACATTGGAAATCTCTGAGCACTGCCAGGGTAACCTGAGTAATCTCCAACACCACAGGGCTTAAGTAGCATCACAATTTTGCTCTGAACCACTTGCATAGTTTGTTGAGAATTGCCAAGAGAGGGCTCCTAAGCACTGACTGAGAGACTCCCTATCTGAGCCTCTTGCAAAGTGTTCTACTATTGTTTTGCAGGATTTGGAGTTTTTCAATTTTCCACATTATTACCAACATAGAATAGTAAACAGTATTGATAGTTTTAAGTGATTAATTAAAAGTTAGTAAGAAATAAGTTTTTCCTCAGAATCTAGGTTTGATTATATTCATTGATTATATCCCTTGTTTTTCTAGTGATAATTCCCCAGCCCAACAATGATTTTTGTTTGTTTGTTTGTTTGGATATACTCTTTACAGATAAGAATGTGAGTATGTTTGCAACATGGAGTGTGTTTTAGGAAGGAAAAGGAGTTAGGTACATACTTCATTTATTTCTTCTTCCAAAGGTGGAGAATTGGATCCAGGGCATCATACATTCAAGTGCTATACAACTAATCTTAGACTTATGTTTTGAAGCAGAGGAAACAATGCAGTATTTTATCTAGAAAGTTTTACACTGAGAGACCAAGCTAAAACTTGTTTTCTGATGTCCTTTTAGTCCAATAGAGAATGAAGACAAATGGTTTTCATTCTGAAAAACTAATCTCTTATTTTTTCATGCCATCAGTCTCAAATTTAGCATAATTATTTTGTGAATGTCAGAATTCTAAAAGAAAAAGATGGTTGCTACTTGTGAATTCGCAGATATTTTCTCTTGTCTAAACATGTAAAGTTTTAACTAGAAGATTAATTCACAGAAACTCAATAAATAAAAACACTTTAAAACTTTGAAGACTGTTTATTTTGCTTATAGAGGCTCTGTGATTTACAGTACTGTTAATGCACGTAACTCCAATACCACACTCACCAGTGTTCTTACCTACCTCCCCCCAATAACTAGTGTTTCGCCTTTTCAAGACATCTCACCACACCAATTCAGTTCTCTGAATCACTATTTGTTGCTATCTCACTGTGTACCTTTAAGTCCCACATATGAGAGAGATCATTCTGAATTTATCTCAAGTTCCTGCAAATAGCATGATTTTGTTATGGTAAGTATGTCTAGTACTGTATTGGATAGAAGTAGTAATAATGGGTGACCTTATCTTGTAACAGATTTTAGAAAAAATGTTAATAGCTTTTCTCCTTTGAGTATAATGTGTATTGTGTTTTTGTGTTAAATGACTGGTATATTGATGAAAGTTCCTTCAATTCTCACCTTGTTCAGAGTTTTTAATTAGAAATGGGTTCTGGTGCATGGCAAATGGCACAGTACTATCTCTCCGGCCCCCAATTTGGAATTCTTAAACATAGCTGGAGCTATTTTATCAATGAATCTGTTTCCTCCAAATAACACATGTCTAGAAATCAGCCTATGCATGATCCTCCTCACCATTAAAATTCTAGCACCATTGAATTATGAAAAAAAAAAAAAAAGAAATGGGTTCTGGGTCCTTTCAAAGATTTTTTTCTGCACATAGCACATATGTCCAAGCAAGTGGTCTATTCTGGAGGATGTCATGTGTTCCAGAGAAGCGGGAGGATTGAAAACTTAGTTTCTTACATTTCTTCCTTCACAGCAGTATTTACTTACTGAGCTTCAGACTAGTTAATATACCTAACCATGACAGAGCAGTATTAAACCTCACAGTTGTGTTGCTATCAATGTCTTCTTTCAATCTAGTAGCAGTTGTTTGAAGTATTTTTGCTGGCCCTTCAGTAAGGTGCATATGTTTAGGAGTATGAATTATTTCTGATGTACGTGTGCCTTGATCATTAAAAAAATAATCTTTACTGTATCTTATCACCTTTTTGAGCCTTATTCTATGTGATCTGGTGTAGCCATCCCACCCTTCTTCAGGGGGTTGTTTGCTTAAAGAATTGTATTCCAATCTTTTACTTTGAGTCTGTGGTTCCTTTGAGTGCTTAAATGTATTTGAGCAAATATATTTGTTTGCTCTGAGTGCTCAAATGTATTTGACAACAGAAAGTTGGGTTCAATTTTCTAATCCATCCTGCCAGTCTATGTCTCTTAATTTGTGTGTTTAATTCATTGACATTGAGAGATATTATTTCCATAGGGTATTATGCCTTTATATTCTATCTTTAGAAGTTTGTTATATTTTGGGGGGTCATCTTATCCTAAAATAGCTCATTTAGTTCTCTTAATAGTGGTTTTAAATCTAGTTTCTGAGCTGTTGTTTATTTGTTAAATTGTGCATCATTTCTTCAAAAATTTTAACATTTAATACAGACTAACATTTTGGTTTTTGTAATTGCTACCTTGAACAAAATTAATTAAATTTTTTTTTGTGTGTGTGGTTTTTGGGTCACACCCGGCAGTGCTCAGGGATTACTCCTGGCTCCATGCTCAGAAATTGCTCCTGGCAGGCACGGGGGACCATATGGGGCACCGGGATTCGAACCGATGACCTTTTGCATGAAAGGCAAACGCCTTACCTCCATGCTATCTCCCGGGCCCCTAACTAAATATTTTAACACTTAAAATATATATACCAACCAGATTGACACAATAATGATAAACATTACAAATTTTTTGTTCCTTAATTACATATACTATATCTGATATAGTATATAACATGCATATTTTCACTTTCAGATTTGTAAAATCTAAAGTGGGGATTCTGATTCTGTTCAAAAGTTGTTCTAATTTTATTCTTTTTTATTTGTTAATAATTTTTATTGTGACCAAGGTGAATTACAAGTCTTTCAAGAATCTGAGTAAAGTACTATCGGTGAGACATTCTATTCATTGAGTTCTTTTGCTCTATCTCACGTTGTCTTTGGGTCTGGATAATATCCTTTGGTAAATCTGTTGTAGACTTTACAAATGTCCTTTGAATGTAATTTCCTTTTTTCATTTTGATGCTTTCAGTATCTTTTCATGCTTTCATAATCTTGATTAGGATGTTCCTGGAGGTATTTTAATTTGTGTCTAATTTAGTTGCTATTCTTTAAGCATTCAGGATATGGGTGCATGAAACCTTCAGCTCTTGGAAATTCTCAGCGATGATATTTTTAATTGCTGCTCCCTTATAGAAGTTTTCTTTCTGTCTTTTTGGATCCCAATGCTTCATATGTTGTTTCTCTTAAGTCAATCCCAAAGTTCTCTGTGGCCTATTCAGTTTTTAGAGGCTTTTTCCCATCTTCTGTTGTTTTTTGGAATTTCTTTATGTCATATTTGAGCTCCCTAAATCAGTTCTTAGCAGTTGTTACTTTACTGGTAAGAGTTTCCAATGAATTTTTTATTTTAACAAGTTTTTCAGTTATGATAGCTCTGTTTGTATTTTTCATTTATGCTCATATATTTTTGTTTTATTAGCCCTCTATATCATTCTTTCTTTGATCGTGTTGACCAATATAAGCATTTCCATTCTGAATTTTATTTCATAGAGATTATACTGGTTCATTTTACAGAGGTTACTACTGATTGGTCTACAGAATTTCAATCCTCATTCACAAGACATGGTCGGGTTTTGTGCTACTTTACAATGATTCCTTTGTAGTCTCAATGTTCTTCTTTTCCTCTATCACTGTCAGTCTTACTGGCAGAAAGGTCTCAGGGAAGCTTATGTGGGTGAGAGATTATATTGAAACTGCATAAGCAATTGCCTGTTCATGAAACCTGGACCCTGGTAATGGCCTCTACTTGTGCTGAAGTTCTGTCTTTTCCACAGATCTGGTACATGCGCCATTTCCATTGGTATACACCTGTCTTGCTTGCTCTGCTGCACAAAAATGCCTTTAATTGTATCTTAAGGGGAATTTTTTTCCTATGTGGTATATTCCTCTGTGTTTTAGAAATAAATCTAGTTGATTTTTTTTAATCCTTGTGATTGTTGACATCATGTGGGAGATAAAAACTTCTGCCTCCTTCATTGAGAATCTAGGCATGGCTGTCCCTATAGGAAACTACTAATGGCCACTTCCAGGCAGCAGGACTCAGAGCTGCAGCAGTGGCTCAAACTCAATTGTACTCCTAGCTTGCAGGAGTGGCTAAAAGCAGCAGGAAACCTCCACAATTTGGCTTGCTGGACAAGAACTGGATGCTTCACATAATCAGCAGGGAGATGCAAATCAAAACAACAATGAGATATCATCTCACACTACAGAGACTGGTACACATCAAAGAGAACAAAAACAAACTATGCTGAAGTGGATGCAGGGAGAAAGGTGCTTTCATTTGCTACTGGTTGAAATGCTGACTGGTCCAGCATTTTTGGAAAACAATTTGGACATTTCTCAAAAACTTATAAATTAAACTTTCATATGATGCAGAGTGAAATGAGTCAAATAGCTAGGGATATACATTGAATAGTCATGCACATTTGTGGGATATAAAAAATAAACAACATAGTATGGTATCAGTGCACAGAGACAATAGACACAAAGACCAGTAGGACCAGTCCATGTACGAAGCATGTCACAAATAGCAAGGAGTACAGATAGGGAAGGATAGGGACCATTATGACAATGATAGTTAGAAAGATAACACTGGACAAGAACTGGGTGATGAAAGATAACCTGTCAGTAACAATATTGCTGACCAACACTTTAATCTGTCTACCAACAACCCCCACACTCCTCAGCCAGAGCCCTTTCCAGAAGGAGATGAACCCCACCCAATGTCATGAAGAAGATTATATAGGAAAGACATATAGGGAAGTTCTAGCCTTTTGAGACCTTTAAAATGATTGGCGATTGTCTAGAAGCACCTTCCAACTTCTCCCTTGTGTCTTTCCCTGATAGGCCACTTGGTAGCTTGGAACAGTGTTCATGGAAATATACTTGAGTAAACCTAGCATGTTGCTTACATCTTACAAATGGTATCCCTCCTTGTTCAGAACAGAAGAGAAGCCTACAATGTGGCCTTTACAAAATGGCATCCCTCCTTGTTCAGAACTCAGGTCCCAACATTCCTTCCTCTTATGGACCTGAGTCAAATCTTTGACTATCCTTGAGGTTCCTCATCCTTGTCCCTACTTGTGGGCCATACTGGGGCCTTAACACAAGCATCTTAATCAGGGAGGTTTTCCAAGGTGATTGAACCACTGTTCATACCAGGTGGCAGAATCTTTCCATTGCCTTTCCAGCTCCAGCAGACTAGCCTTCACCCGCTGCAATGTTTCATGGATGCCCCCTAACTTGTTAGCATAGAAACAACTTTGCTCCCTTAGAGCCATATACAGCCCTCCTTCCTTCAGGAAGGTCCAATCCCCACCTCTTTTGGAGAGCAACTTCTTCTAACATCCCAATAGAAATATGATATCCTTGCACTGGTGATGGGTGGTGTTCTTTACATGACTGAAACCCAAACACATTTATGTATGTAATCAAGGTGTTAAAATAAAATAAAATTAAAAAAAAAGAAAAGAAAAGAAATATGATATCTTCCCAAATCAACACCACTTGTTGGGAGAGTTAAGGTGCATGTCTCTCTTGACAAGGGAGGCAACTCCCACATCAGTTGCTACATGATCTGGTATAAGGGGAATAACCCCCTTGCTGTAGATATAACTCTTCTCAACTTGTTCTCACCTACCCTCTCCCACCAGGTCTGATACCTGGGGTGGGAATATGACCATGATGCAAACCTCATCTAGATTTTCAAAAGCACAGGGGGTCAGTCCCTTGATACAAAAAATTCATGTCCCATTCAGTCCTTGATGGGGGTTACTTCCCCATGCAGCTATGTTGACCTCTACAGTGTCATTGCAATAGTACAGGTAAGGGGACCCTGGTAGCCCTTCTAGGAGTCAATAGGAAGCATATGCCTGTGTCTTGTATTCCCTGCAGGATGGTTCTTCCCTCGATCCAGGGGCAGCCAGAGTCTGTTGCCTGAACCACTGCCCCCATTACTCCCATACCCAGGAAATATGGGGATCTAAGGTCCAAGCATAACCAGTGGTCTTTGGTCAGCCCCGGAAAGGTGGCATTAAGAATATGGTAGGTTCCTTCTATGGTTCTGAGGACCATAAATAACCCCAATAAAATTAAACCGCTCTCTTTTTTTAATAATATGATCATGGTGGCTTACATATTGTTGACAATAATATTTTAGGTACATATGAACATAAAATCAGGGGGATTCCCATCACCAAATTGTCCTCCCTACACCTCCATTCCCGTCCTACATCCCATATTTTCCTCCCTCTCCCCTGGGGCTGCTAGAATAGGTGGTTCCCTCTGTGCCTAGCTTACTACTTAGTAGTCTTACACCTGTTTGGTCTTGGTACTCCCCTTATTTCCCCTTCTAACTGGGAGGCGGGACTAGATAGTTCTAGTTATGTGGTTTTTTTATGAAGAAGAGAAAAGTAAAAACTGGGGTAAAAATCAAATATGCCAAAAATGGGCGGAGTCCTTCATTGGTATGGGCTCTTATCATCGGTTTGAGAGACAAAGGGGAAAAAGAAGGTGAAACACTCCAACAGTACAAAAAGAAGTGTCAAATAAAATATCCAGTGAGCACTCCAACAATAAAGATAAGCACCACATAAAAGCCATGGTCTTGAGATAAAACACATGGCAGAGCACATAAAGAAAGAAAAGAAGAAAAATAAATAAATAAATAAATATAAATGCAGACAATAACTTCAATAACCACACCAAAACAAAGATTTTGACAAAAAGTAGATAGATAAATACAAAAAAATTGTTTTGTGCTTTATGCCATTTTTTTCCCCTCCTGCACAGGCACAGTATTTGGGTCATTCAAAAAGGAATTCCCTTGGCCTACGAGATACAGGGTTTCTCCACCCTTGGAGTATATTGCCATGGGATTAACTATAGACTCTGTTCTAGTTCATTTACTCTCCCCACGGTGCTTTCCTGGTGTTTGGAAGACTTCTGCTCCGTCCTGGGTGATACAATCAGATCTCTGTATCTAGAGATCTCGGTATCTGCACAGGTCAAGGGGTGGAACTTATGATGAAGCCTTCCTTTGTGGTTCTAGAAGTTCTGTTCCCTCAGTGTCATTTTAATCTGTCTTCTGTGGTTGGTGGTCTTGGTCTTTGCGCTGATCGTAGGATGGAGCCTAGGCTAGCGTCTTTTGTTCTGTTTCCAAAAGTCTCAATCCGTTGCAATTGTCTCCGAAGGACTTTTGAGACTGGAGATCATGGTTGTTGTGCAGGTCTTGGCTCGAATTTTAGACTGAGGCTTTTTTATTGATCACAGGATACATACAGGACAGTCATGGTTCTATCTGCCAGTCATCTGTCAAATGCGATCTTGGCTTTTGGACAGACCAAAGGGTGAAAAGTCTTCTGATTTTGTCTTATCATCAGCTGGAAGGATAGGATAATCTGCTCTTAGGTCAAGTTGTTCCCGTTTTCCTCGTCAGGATATCATATTGGAGCTAGCACTTGTTGGTGTCCGAGCAGTATTAAGGATGTCCTAGATGGGATTTGTTACCTGTAGCTGCCGTGAAGAATTGTGTGGTTTCTATATCTGGGATCCAGGGTTCAAGGCTGGACAGATGGTGGCTAATCAATTGGGGTCTAAGTTGAAACCACGTGACATATTTTCAAGGTGGGAGATGTCCCTGTATTGTAAACAAGTATGAGTTCTTATCCCTAGTCGATAAGAGCTCGTTTTAATATATAAGATTTCCCCCCTTTTTAGTGTGTCTTTGCAGGGGGAAATGGTGCTACATTATATTGTTGGTGCATTTGGGGGTGGAAAAAGAAGAAGATGGAAACAGGTCACATACCCAAAGAAGATAAAAATAGAGGTAAAAATATATGTGCACACACACATATATAAATATATGTGTTCACACACATACACACACATATATATACATATATATGGAGTAAGGATTTTAAAAAATGAAATAAAAAAGTAATTAAAGGAACAAAAATGATGCTATAGACTATCTTGCATGTGGGGAAAAGCAGGTAAAGAGGTAGTGCAATACAGGTCTTATACTTATGATGGAAGGATAGGTTTCCCCATTGTCTTTTGAGATTTTTTTTGTGGTGTGTGGGTTCCCGGGCGCCTTTCCATCACACACCCTGAACTTCTTGAGATTGGCAAAAGCTTTGCGGCAGGGAGGTCTTGGGAAGAGTTCTTGCTTTGGGGGTACTTTTAGAGCTAAGTCTGGTTTCAAGCAACAGTCCATGTTAGGTAGAGTTGGTAAGAAGGGCTGCGCAGCTTGAGTCAGGGGAGTTGGTTGCCTTTTTTTGCTGGGGATGAGGTGTGGGTTTAACTGGGTGACCTTTCGGTTGGGTGCTGTGGGTACTGGTTCCTTGGGGTAGGAGGTCAGCCTTGATGCCTAATAGATTAAGAACTGAGGGTGAAGAAACCACTTTCTTTTTATAATTTTTATTTTACAGTTGCTTTATTAGATGTGAGAATGCATAAGTATAACACATATTTGTATACATACAGATATACACAAATTCATACAAGTTGTGAGAATATTAGAATATGAACAAAAGATCATCTGGGATCAAATTTAGGCATTGACACCTATAAGTCATCTACTCTACAAATTGATTCACATCTCTAGCCTCCTCCTCCTTTCTTTTCTTGTCTTCATTTTTCTTCTCTTCTTTATCTTCTTCCTCTTTCTCCTCCTCTTCTATCTTTTCTTCTTCTTATACTCCTCCTCCTCCCCTCCTCCTCTTCCTTCTCCTTCTTCTTCATCTTCTTTTCCTCCTCTTCCTCTTTCTCCTCCTCCTCTTATTTCTGCATCCACATTTATTGGGTGGGGACAGTTTACCGGGTTTAGACCCTGAAGAGATTATGTTCGCTGGTGTCTCCATGGCCGTGCACATCTTCTAACCCATGATACTCACCACAGCACAAACAGTAAAACCACACTACATGCATGGCGATGGGGAAACAATGCAGGACAACCCTACATATAGAAGAGTAGAATGCCTGTCCCAGAAAAAGGCAAGGTGTGGGAGAAGAGGGGGAAAATCTGTTCATCCAATACTTTGGAAGATTTTAAAGGCTAAAGCTAGTAAGTCTTCTCTGAAGAGTTTATAAATCAATACATTCAGCTCAACCAGGATTTTTGTTCTTGGCACCATTCTCAATTACTGTTTCAATTTCCTTGCCTATTGGCCCATTCCAGTTTTTATTTCTTCCGTGCCGTGTTTTTAAAGGAATTACCTAAGAATTTGTTTGTTTCTTCTGGATTCTATAGCTTGCTAACAAAATTTGTTGTTCACAGCAACTTTCCATGATATATCTTAAATTTTGGTTGTAATTTTTCCCCTGTTGTTTTTGATCTAATTTATTTGGAAATTTTCTCATTTTAATGAGTCTAACATAATATTTGTATATCTTTATTTTTTTCTTTAAAAATAACAGTTCCCACTTCATTCACTCTTTGCATTGCTTTCTTGTTTTCTAAATCATTTATTTATTCTCTACTTTTATTATTTCTCTTGTTCTGCTTGTTTTGGAATTTATTTACTGTTTCAGGTATTTAAGGTCTGCCTTTAGGTTGCTGATTTGAGCTTTTCCTCTTTCTAATACAAGCTTATATTTCTATGAATTTCCCCCTTACTGTAGCGTTTTATGTGTCCCATAGTTTCTGATTGATGCTTTTTCATTCTCAATAAATTCAATGAAATCCCAAGTTCCAAACTTTAACAGGCAAAATTAACAGGCCTCTTGTAATGGCAGGCTGGGAGGAGCAGGGACTGGTGGCATGGAGTTATATTTGTCCTTGTATCATAAAGCTATGATAATTCTTTTTATTTTGCTTTGTTTTGTCTTTTTTAGGGCACATCTGTCTGTGCTCAAGGCCTACTATATTTATGATCAGGAATCATATCTAAGAACTACTATATGGGGCTCTGAGAATTAAATCCTGGTCAGCTGTGTGCAGGTGAGTGTTCTGCCCACTGTACTATCTCTCCAGTCCCCATTCAGTTCTAATACATGCATTTTTGTTGAACTTCATTAAATAGCTCAAATAAGTCTTGTTTTCAGCAATAATCCTTTGACTTAAAGAAATTCTTTGTTTTCGGGGCCGGGCGGTGGCGCTGAAGGTAAGGTGCCTACCTTACCGCGCTAGCCTTGTACGGACCGCGGTTCAATCCCCCGTGCCCCATATGGTCCCCCAGGCCAGCCAGGGGTGACTTCTGAGCGCATAGCCAGGAGTAACCCCTGAGCATCACTGGGTGTGGCCCAAAAACCAAAAAAAAAAAAAAAGAAATTCTTTGTTTTCTTTTAGCTTAATCTTTTTTTAGTTGGATGATATACTTGCTTTCAGCTTTAGGTATAATATATATGACATATTCATATACATATATGTACACTAGGTATACATATAAACTATATATGATATGTATGTGCCTCTATATTAACATTCTATTATGCATAATTAATGAAAGATGTATAAAGTACTCTGCATGATATAAATTTCTAATTAATTTTTTAGATGAAATAGAATTATATTTTTTTAATTTAAGCACTAAGGTTACAAGATTGTTCATGATTGAAATAAATAATAATAAAATAATAATAATAAAATGTATACAACCTTTATCAGTGCACATTGCCTTCCACCAATGAGAATTTATCTTTGTAAAATGTAAACATTGTGTCACACTTTATTGACATATGATGTCACATCAATAAATTAACTTCTTTAAACTTAGCTTATTTAAACTTATTTAAACTTAAATTAGCTTATTTAAGAAAACCAGAAATTGATAGGGAATTGACGTGTATTTATAAAAAGGTAGTTTTCACATATTTTATGTGTTGTTAGTAATTTTCTAATTAACCCAAAGAATACTATTGCATTACTTTTATTGAGTTCAAAAAAGTCAATAAACACACCTTTTAAAGTCTTCTATTGATGTAAACACAATTGTTTTATTTTTGGCATATGCCACAAAATATACTTCAGATATGGTAAATATACGTCAAATTAAGTTATATCATTCATTGACCACAAAAGAAGACCAGTACAAGAAAGAAAGAAAGTTTCATGATGAAACTGCTGAATTAATCTTATCTAAATTGCAGGAGTATAGATTAGTGTACAGTGTGCACTTTACATAAAAAGTTGCAGTCATCTCTAATCTAACCAACAATGAAAGTGCTCTTGACCTGGGTGTGCTTAGTTCTTATTTTTTCTTCCTTCTAGCTTCTTTTTTGCCTAAGCAAATATGTTTTTATTATAAATAAAGAAAAAGTCTATAGCATAAACTGTGTAGGAAATTAAGGTCATGGCTTTTCTTAAAGTTGTTTTATGTTGGCTGTTTAATGTTCCTATGGGTACAAAATTAAACAGAAGCACGAATGGATTCAAAATATTTTTTAAGCTAAATGCTTTTATAACTATGCTTTCAAAGGTATAAAAATACTTGTATTCTCTGGGAATAAAGAAGAAGTTTAAGAAGAATGAATTTGAAATAAAAAAGTATCAGAAAGAGAATCTGGAACAATTTGAACTGCTAATCTTAAAATCCAAGAATAGTCTTTGTTCTTTAATTGACTCCTTCACGGATGAGGGAAGGCTCAGTCTCCCATCCCTGCTGTTTGACACCTCTGTGAGCTTTTGTGCCTTTTAGCAATGTTCTTACAACTCAGGCCTGGCGGGAAAACTGAGCAATATTCAGTTGAAGAAAAAAAACAAATTTTGCATTTTTTGTCTGCCATGGATCAGTGATAGATGTGTATACACTGAATCTGAGTTGGGGTCTAAATCGATGACATTGTTTCCAATTAATAGCCCTTATTCTTAATATTGATCCTCATAGAACAGATGTAATTTCCCTTTATTTGTTTCATATATTTTACATTTTAGGTTTGGGGAAAAGATTTTGTATAGCAGAAAATAAAAAGACAATGAGCTATCTAGAAAATAGTGTAATTTGTCTCCTAATAAATAAAAAAAAACAAACAGCCTACAAGTGTAGGTTTTCTTCACAGATGGTCATGTTATCATTTTCTGACCTGAGCAGTTTGCCTCTCTTTTCCTGGACATGATCTTTTATTTGCTTTAGTGTAAAATGGCATGATTCTAAAGACAAAGATTTCATTTTGATCTTTTAAAAACATAGGATTAAGAAAAAATAAAGATGGGGTTATATCATTTTTAGCAGTAAAAACTTCTGGTAAAGAACAAAAAAGGATTTCCTTTTCAAAGAAGTTATCTTGTATAGAAGAAAGTTTTCAATTTGGTTACAACTAAAATGCAATGCCTTACAGTTTGTAATTTCTCACATACATTCAATTTACATTTTACAATGATATCACAGCCTAGTTCAACAAGTATTTTGATTTCTATTTCACATAAGGAAACACTGTTGGTTAGAGAAATAAAATAATATACTAGGTGGACAGAGAAATAGTAGAGCAGGTAAGTTGCTTACCTCACATGCAGTCCACCAAATATGGTTCACTAAGCCCCATCGACAGCCCTAACACAGAGTCAGAAAGTATTTTCCAAATAGTTGGAAAATATTAATAGTAACCTTCTAGAGACTATTGAATTGATAAGTGTATTAGAATAAGCTAGAGACTCAAAACAAACTCAATACTCCTCCATTCTATCATGATGTTTTCTAAAATAATCTACTTTATTTTATTTTAGTTGCATGATATCTATTAATTCATACAGTTATGTTTTTCTCTTTAGTTGACAGAAGGAAATGTAAAACATTAAAGGTAGGCCCTGTATTCAAATAAGTTTAAAGTAACAATGCCCTAAAGAAAAACAATAGTTTGGTCTATAATTATCAGTAATTTCCTGTGGCTCTTTATACCAGAGCACTGAGGAACTTAATATACAATGTCTTCAACAACATTTTTATTGAGAATGATTTATCAAATTTGTAAGTAGCTTCATGTCCTTGATTAAATGTGAATTTTAAGTAGAATTAAAACTCAATAAAATTAATTTAAAGAGGAGTGGAGACATTATGCATTTGACAGTCTTATATTGAGTATTAAATGAACATGGGACTCTAGATTAGCCTTAGAGTATGTCTGTTAGTCTGATAATAATTGTAGGAGGATTCAATGAATTTTAAAATGCAGAATTAAATTTATGAAAGTTTCCTATATCTGAATACACCTGGAAACTATTATACTCGGTGAAATAAGTCAGAGGGAAAGAGATAGATATAGAATAGTCTCACTCACCTGTGGGATTTAAGAAAAATAAAAGACATTATTGTAATAATACACAGAGACAATAGAGATGAGGTTTGGAAGGATAGACCCAAGATATGAAGTTCACCACAAAGAGTGACTGCTCTAAAGAGCAGTTAGAGAAATAACTACAGTAACAATTATTATGACAATGGTAGTGAGTGACAGAAATAGAATGCCTGTCTGGAATACAGGCAGGGAGTGAGGGAGGATGGAGTTGGGGAACATTGGTAGTGGGAAGCTTGCACTGGTAAACAGGGTTTTCTGTTTTATGACTGAAACCTAACTACAAACATGTATGCAATCATGGTGCTTAAATAAAGATTATAAAAACAGAAAAACTCAAAACATAGAGAAAATAAAAATAAATTAATTAAATGTATGAGAAATTAAGAATGATTTAAATTAAGACTATGAGTACAGTACAGTGAGACTTAGGTTCAAAACTCTGTTCTTTCACTCCGTGGTTGTATGACCAGAATAATTTGCTTAAGTTCTGAGTTTCTGGGGCTGGGCGGTGGCGCTGCCTTGCCAGCGGACCGTGGTTCAATCCCCTGGTTTCCCATATGGTCCCCCAAGCCAGGAGCGACTTCTGAGCGCATAGCCAGGAGTAACCCCTGAGTGTCACTGGGAATGGCCCAAAAACCAAAAAAAAAAAAAAAAAAAAAAAGTTCTGAGTTTCTTTGGCTCTTTCAACCTGTCATAATCAGCATCCAAAAAGGCCAATTTGCAAAAATAACAGAAACAAAACTATTCTGGTATAAAATGCTTCTTTCTGAGAGAAAAAAAACTTTAAATATGCTCATTATAAAAGGTAGAAAAGAATCCAGACTTAGCCTTTCACAATGTACTCATCTCTTAGACCAATGACCAATGAGAGAAAATTTAATCATAAAGCTTCAGTTTGAATAAACTATTCAGCTCTGTACTAATAATTATAATAGGGAATGTAAAAAAAATCAGGGAATGTGGTGACATAAAATATGCTCAATTTCAGAATTTCTGAGGTTTGAAAATTAAAATTCCAGAATTTCTGATGTTTAAAAATTAAAATTCCAGAATTGCTGAGGTTTGAAAATTAAAATAAAATGTTCCCCTCCTTCAGGGTTGAAGTGATAGCATAATGGATAGGGTAGTGTGTTTGCCTTCAATGTGGTTTACCAGGGTTCAATTTCAGGTGCTCAATCATCTTGTGATTCCTGAGTGCAGAACCTGAGGACTTCTGGGTGTGACCCAAAACAAAGCAAAAATGGTTTCCTGCCTCAAAGGGAAAGAGGAATTATGGATAAGAGAAAAATCGGTGTCATGATATAAGAAAGTTGAACAATAGACCCAAATATTTTTCTCAACTGCTTCTACAAGGAACAAATCACTTGTTCTTACCTCTTTAGCTTTATTTTCCTTAATTTAAATAACTTTTTTCATTAAAGTATCCCCTTTCAATGATCTCCCCAAAATGGCTTATTTTCAGAAAATAGGAAATATTAACCTAAAAGTTAGTTTGTGTTAATAATTGAAAAAACAGACTATTATGAGAATGTCCCAGTTCCAAACCTGACTCCATCAGTTGGCAGCTAAATGACCTCTGGCAAGTTACTTACCCTTTTCAGATGTAAGTAATTTTATTTATAAAATGGAGATGTTTGATAGAACCTACTGCATAGGAATTTAGTGATGAATGGCAAGATTATATAAAAAAAATTGCAATACTGTTAGAATTCTGGTACACAGTGTTTGATAGATACTACCATTGTGATTATTAGGAAGAGTTAAAGGGTCAAGTTCTCCCTTGGAGTAGTACATGGCATATATATATTTTCCTCTTGGAATGCCAAACTTTCTAGGTCATAATATATAAGCCTAATGCATGAAGGACATTTTGAAGAAGAACATAATGCATTTGGAATCTCAAATGGACTCCCAGTACTATTACAACTATATCAAAGTTAAGGGACAGTGGAGAAATTTAATTTGAATCTCACAACAATTGAAGGTTTGATAAGAGCTGGTTTAATAAAGTGAACATTTGTTGTTTTTCAGGTGTTCCACCCTAAAAACACATATCAGTATTTAAGAGCTACATCCAGCATTGCTCAGGGGACCATATGTGGTATTGGAATTTAAATAAGGGTCCTGCATCAGTGACATACCAGCCAAGTTATTTAAACTTTGTGGTCTCTCCAGCTCCTGGAAATAATTACTTTAGCTTTCTGGGAAAATTTAATTTTTACTACTAATTAATTTTCCTATTATTTCTCCACATGTGCTCATCTTAACATTCCTTTGGGGGGGTGCTTGGGCTACACCCAGTGACGCTCAGGATTTACTCCTGGCTCTGTGCTCAGAAAACGCTCCTGTCTTGGGGACCGTATGGGACACCAGGGGATTGAACCAAGGTCTGTCCTAGGCTAACACAGACAAGGCAGATGCCTTACCACTTGTACCACAGCTCCAGCCCTTTCTTAACATTATTTTTGAGCTTTCAATAAAAATGGTATAGTGGGACCGAGCAATATCACTGAGAGTAAGATGTTTGCCTTGCATGAGGCCAACCCGGGTTTGATCCCTGACATCCCCTGTATGGTGTCCCCAGTCTGCTAGGAATAATTTCTAAATACAGAGCCAAGAGTATTCCTTGAGTGTTTGCTGGGTAAGGCCCCAAAACCATAAAAACAAACAAAAGTAGTAAATAATTATTTGGACTAAATGTCAAATGTTATTTTGACCCTGTGGTTATGCTAAAAAATTCAGTGATTTTTAATATATTTCATAAAAAATAGTTGCATTTGAACTTTAACATATATTAAAGTCAATTTTCATCAAGGTGTTTTTTTTTTATACTTTCAAGGGTTTCTGAATTTTATTTTGCTAGATAAATATACCAGTTTCTACCATTTTAACTCTTGTTTTTACCCTTCTCACTCTTTTAGGACATATACTACTTCAAATACATAACGCTACCCTAAGCAACTTAAGTTCAGTAAATAGACTATATATACAGAAATAATACAATAGTAAAGACTATGTCTAATGTTTTCCCAAGCCTGATTTGATTTTTGACTCCACATGGTCTCCCATAGCACCATAGAGTGTAGGCCTGGAAGTCTCACAGCATCTTCAGGGTAGCCTGGGTATTTCTAACAATAGGGGGCCTGAGCACTGTTATATTTTAGGCATTTGTATTGACTCAGTTAGCCGAGAATCACTGGTGGGAACCTATATTCCAGGCACCATTTTGGAATTTGCCCGCCCCTAATTTTATCTAAATCCCACAACTCCAAGTAAGTTTACTTCAATTTAGTACTTGAAGGAAGCCACTATTTCCCACATTTTACAGAAATACAAAGAGGCAAAGTAACTTCTTAAAAGTCATATAGATTAATTAGAAAATCTAAAACATGAAATGTAAATCTGTTTATTTTTAAAGTCCAAGGACCACATAAGGGACAGATTTATCACATTTGCAAATGACATGACATTAACAACTTTTTCCAATTATAGGTAACAGCAATCAGCTGAAGAAAATAGAAATAGACATAAATATATCTAAAGTGAAATAGACCTAAAAAAACTTTTGCACCAAAGTTGGACACAGAGATCTATTACAATCAAGCTTGATAGAGAAAATGGACTAAATCGCAGAAAATGTTTTTTAAAAATGCCCTGAACAACAAAAAAATGCCCTGATCATTGGAAATAACAAAGGTCAATTTAAGTCAACAACACTGCTAAGGTATAAATACTGACTTTAATTGCATATTACTCAAGTTAATAAAGTCAACAAAGGTAAAATTCTACTACACCATGCAGAATTATGACTAATTCTGGGTGCTCAACTTTAAGATATATTAATAGCACAAAGACTATAATAAAAAGAAACTGTTAAGGAGAAATTATTCAGCAAACAGGAACTAGTTTGTCTAGAGAAGAGAAGGTGAAGGAAGAAAGGATAAGAGGAAATGTTTAACAACTGTTGTCAAACCCTTGGAAGAGTGGCCTTTGTGTTCTATTTTATATGGTTCTATATTGTAAGTTATATTTTATATTTTAGTACTCTATTTTATAGAACAGGAATAATTGTAAGCACAAATTACAGTAAATTTTAGCCCATTATGAATATAAACCTGGTCAATTGTGAAAACAGAAGCCACCTAAAATGATTCTTGCTTAGTTGTTAGCTTTCTTGCTACATGTTCAAAGGACAATAAATGAATAAAAGACTCAATCAAAAATAAACGATTGCTAAAAGCCTTGCCCCGTGCAAAGAAACTGAACCAAATTACTTTTTAGTAAACTTTTTAACTTTAAGACATTACAATTTTTTTTATTCCTTACCCATATAAACTTCTCCATGACAAATTCTGTGAAGAAGTAGGGCTCAAGATGGGGATATGGCCTAATAGTGAAGCATACACCTGGATTGTAAGGAAAATAGGGTTTTTTCTTTATCCTTTTTCTTGATCAACATTCTATGGAGCACTAGCATCACTATAACACTGTTCAAAGTAATCTATTGTTCACAATAAATCTATATTGGATTTATCCACTTCAAACTCTCTCCAATTTCCATTAATGTCACCAAGATTAGTTTATCTTGTGTGTCTGTGGTTGTTTTTGTAATTTCAACCCTAGTATGTGACTGCCATTCAAAATGAAACTTGTTATGCATGCTTCTACAACTTGGATTTTAAAAGATTTCTGCATGTGTTTGCCGTTAAAAAATGTAAATTCTAGTGAAGAACTGAAGGCTAGTGTTAATAATTTTATTTCCCTTTATGATATAAAACTTAGTGATTTCTGGTAATAAGTGTGTGGTGGAAGAAATAATAGTATCATTTTAAAGCAAGTCCAATAATTTAGGAAACATTTCATTTATTATAAATTTTATAAAATCAAATATATTAATGTAAAAATCATGAGAATATCTAAAATAATCTCAACTATTTTAAATATACTTTCTGTTGGAAATATTCTTTTTTTTAAATTTGTTTTTCCAGCATCACAGAATACATATTGAAAGATTCTCCTTAATTTTTCTTAAATATTCAAGCAAGAATTTGGAACTGAGGATTTGTAACTTATAAATGCATGGTGAAGAGGAGCTTACTTTCCAATGAACCATATAGTGTTCATAGAGAACACATCTAAGTACTTCTGAAAGATGGAAGTTAATGTTTAAAATTACTGAAGGGTAGGTTGAGCTTTTATTCCAAAGCCATAAAAAGAAATAATTGCAATGACACACACACAGTATGCAGTTTCCACTGTTGAGTGATGGCAGCTTTACTCTTGGCTCCATGCCTCAAAGGCAAGCACACCCGGGGAGCTTTGTCAAAGCTGCCTAATGCACACCCTGTCGTGTGTGTGCTCACTTTTACAGCCAGCAATAATTTTAAAGGAACATGCAGTACCTATTGAGGTTTTTCAGAAGATGAGAGAGTTCATCAATAAAAATGCAGACTCTTTGAGGAATATTCCTAAGAAGGAAAAATGGATAATGATTTTGTTTAAAGATGCTAAAATGAACATTGAGTATAAATTACTGTAAATCCTTTGAACTCTAAATTAAGATAATGGTAAGATTACAAAGTTTTGAGTATCTGGGTAAATAATTATATAATTAATATATAATATGCTAAAAATATTTATGACTTTTTAGTCTATCAGTTGTACAAGAAATCCTACATTATTGTACAAGAATTTATTGTACAAGAAATCCTACATTATTCAAACAAGAATGGGTAAGTTGTTCTTTGTGGAACTATATCTCACTTTAATTAAATATTAACTAAAATAAATAGTAGCATAAAATATTAACTGATATAAATATTAACTATGATTTTTATTTTTTCCAGTTAGGGAACAAAACATGTTAAATTCCATAAATTATACCAAAACAAATATTTCTTTAAATATTAGTAGCACATTTGAATTTAATGTGGATTCATAATAAAAGACAGAAACAATGTTTATCTTGGTTGATCTTTTATGCTTCTTTCTTTTTTTCCCTTTTTGTAGTTTATCAGGTATTGAATCCATAAGGGAAGGGAAAATGAAGGGTAAATTCTGACCATTGGGATCAATCTCTGGCTACAACATTTTTTCTCTGCTTTACCCACATTCATAAGAAGTAAACCTTTTTGTAAGAATTAATAAAACACAGACATTGATTGGGATAGAGTCATGCTTTGTATAGACTAGAGTTTACACAAATTTGAGTTTAAAGAATCAAGTTAGAACTTGCCTTTTAAAAATCAATACAGATTAGATAACAAAAATATAGATAAGGATTTAAAAATACAATAAAGTGTATAACTGAAATTCAAGTATGAATAACTTCGTAAAACACAGTGTCTTCACATCATAAAGAATAAGAACAACCAGTGCTGGTGTGGATGTAGGGAGATATACAAGATACTTATAGATCTTAACAAGGAAAAACAACTAACACCATCAAAAAATGAGGAGAAGAAATGAACAATTTCTCAAAGAAAAAATACAAATTTCCAAAAGGCACATAAAAAACCCTCCACAACAATGAGGTACCATCTCATGCCACAGAGACTGTGACACATCACAAAGAATAAGAAAATCAGGTCTGGTGGAGATGTGGGAAGAAAGGAACTCTCATTCGCTGCTGGTGGGAATGCCATCTAGCCCAGCCTTTCTGGAAAACAGAAAGGTATATATATTTGTTTTCCAGAAAGGCATATATATTTGGTTTTTGGGTCACACCCGGCAGTGCTCAGGGGTTACTCCTGGCTCCATGCTCAAAAATTGCTCCTGGCAGGCACGGGGGACTATATGGGGCACCGGGATTCGAACCGATGACCTTTTGCATGAAAGGCAAACGCCTTACCTCCATGCTATCTCCCGAGCCCCTGGATATTTCTTAAAAATCTGAAAATTGAGCTTCCTTATGATCCAGCAATACCACTCCTAGGACAACAGAAACACAATACTATAATGCCCTCTGCATTTCTATGTTCATTATAGCACTATTAACAATAACCAGAATCTGGAAGCAACCCAGGTTATCAATAACAGGTGAGTGACTAAAGAAACTGTGGTACACATATACAATGGACTACTATGCAGCTTTTAGGATAATTAAAGTCATAAAATTTGCTTGGAGAGAATTATGCTGAGCAAAATGATTCAGAGAGTGAGGGGTAAACATAGAATAATTTCATTTATCTGTGGGATAAAGACAGTATGGAATGATAACCAATGACAATGAGATGAGCATAAGTAGGACCTGTTTATGGTAGGAAACTTTTTGTAGAGTGGAGAGTGTAGTTAGAGAAGTGTTTATAGTTTTTTTGTTTGTTTGTTTTTGGATTTTGGGGGAGTCACACCCGGCAGCACTCAGGGGTTATTCCTGGCTTTGTGCTCAGAAATAGCTCCTAGCAGGCTTGGGGGACAATATGTAAAGCCAGGAATTGAGCCCGGGTTCATCCCAGATCAGCTGCATGCAAGGCAAATGCTGTATCACTGTGCTATCTCTCCAGGCCCTAAAGAAGTGTTTAATATGAAAGGGACATTCATGCACCTCAGAGAGAAGTATAATATCTGCATTACAACCTTGTAACCATGGTGTTATTTTTTTCATAAAATATTTATTTAAGCACTATTATTACAAGCATGTTTGTAGTTGGGTTTCAGTTATAAACAGAACTGGTGAATGGGAGGTGTTCTGTTTAACCATGTGTTTAAATAAAATATATTAAAAATAAAATAAAATAAACAAAAGCAAAAATAAACAGTGCCTTATTAAAACATTAATTAGGAAAGGCAATTAGTTATTGGGGATATGATCTTTTTTTTTTCAGATTGGAGCAGAGACTCCCAAGCAGTGCTCACAAGGCCCAGAGATTGTCAAAGAACCAGGAATATAGCTTATTGAACCCCTATAGTAATGAAGGTTTCTGGGTCACTTGGGTCCCTGTAGGGTTGCTCTGGGCAATGTTCTGGGACCAATTTGGTGTTGAGGAATTAACTAGGATCAGTAGCAAGCGAGGCTCACTTTCTTGCTATTTCAATCAATTATTTTATAATATGCCTTTAGTAATTGATCAGAAAGTTTAACATAGGAAAGCATCTAGGCCACCTGAAGCTTTCCACAATCCCTAGAAGTTTCCACTGTTCAAACCTCTTATAGAAGTAGTAAGGAGTCCCTAGAGCTTCTACTTTATTAGTTTGACAGTAACCTTGCTTCTGCTAGTTACATGCAATATTTGTAGAAATAAATTATTAGAGATATTGTTTCTGATATGCACTTTCAGAACTAATATTTCTAGATTCCATGTAAAATTGCAGTCAGCTTTGGATCAAGGATATGTTCCCACTTCTAAAGAAAAATTATTTAAATGCTTTTACTTTACAATTTAATTAATTTTCATACTCTTGTGTTTTATCAGAAATTAAGTACAAAAACAGGATCTTTTATTTGTTTTTTTTTTTGTTGTTGTTTGCTTGTTTGTTTTGGTGCTACACCCAGCAGTGTACAGGGCATGCTCCTGGCTCTACACTCAAAAATCTCTCCTGGCTAGCTAAGGAGACAATATAGGATGTTGGGGGATCAAACCTGGGTCAGCAGCATGCAAGGGAAATGCCCTACTTACTGTGCTTTCGTTTCAGTCACCGATCTATGTTTTAAAAGTTGCTGATGCTGGCATAAAATATTAAGCAAGTCTGATAGCATTTTATTTCTAGCAACCACAGTCAACATATTCATGCTTAATTTCATAAGTGGTATAGAAAAACAATACATGTAATAAGTTGTTGGTTTGAAATTCTTGTCAACGATCCTTCTAAAACCATGTCCCATTTTGATGCCATAGAAACATAAAAAGGGTATTAAACCTTTTTAGGGATTGTTGTACAATCCTCATTTTAGGCCAAGGATTTACTGAAAAGCAATGCTTTTGAATTGTAACGATTGAAAAGATTGTCCATAGAAAGACCTTTGTAGCATGTGGAAGCAAGAGGAATAAGAATACCATATTGATACAATCCTTTTTAAGTATCTGCTAGTAATACCAATAGGGATGTCAAGAAGAAAGTAATATGAATAAGACTGAGATATTAAGGAAGCAGTTCCTACTGATGTATCAGATTGTGAAAAAGTATTTTAAAGTGATGTGATCAACGTGATTTACCTCATAAATAAATATAGATAAAGGAGTCATAGCATGAAAATATTGAGCTGTGGGGATATCGCAGCTTGGCGAGTTATATAATAAGGTGGGTAATTAGGAGCTAGTAAACAAAATGAAAGGGAGTTGCCACTATGTAGGAGAAAAGATAGAATGGTTTAAGAATGGACTATTATGAGGTTTGGAATCCCAGCCCCTTAAATAGTAGGCCTGAATATGACAAGAAGCTTCAGCTTCTCCCCTGATGTGATCAAAAGCTATGCTCCAAGAAGTCTGTGATTCCATTAAATATGTAAAGAGCCCCAAGCCCCAAAGTGTGTGTGTGTGTGAGAGAGAAAGAGTGAGAGAGAGAGAGAGAGAGAGAGAGAGAGAGATGGGGAGTAGATGGAGATTGAGATGGGAAAAGGTCTTTTGAGGAAAAAAAGGAAAGAAGCAATATGAAATGTCCAAAAGGAAACAACCAAAAAAAAGGAAAAAAGGCAATTGTTTACATGCATGAGCAAAGAAGATCAAAAAGAGAATTATAAATTTCTAAAACAATTCTACGAAGAGACAACCATAAAGACCCACAATACACCATGCCCTTTAAAGGTACCAACTCTCATGACTTTACTAAATTTGTTCAGATGAGTTAATTAGCTTCATTAATCATTATTTTTGATACTATAAGTCCTGCATTTTCAGTATGAGAACTGAGCCAAATTCTAGCTCCTCTTCTTAAGCCCTACTCCACCTATATATGTGTTTCTCCTATTATTTCTTATTTCTGTACATGGTCCTGCTTTAGTTTCTCTGAATAAAAAGGCAACCACACAGTGTTAGAATCCAACAATATCCTAAACTCCTTTAATGAAGAAAGCAAAATTTATATTTATTTAGTGGTCATAATTTGCTAAGCTTTTCTTTCTTTCTCACTCTTTATTTTGATGAGATAAATTTATATTTCTAGTTCAGTTTTTAAAGAATACAAAAGGAGTCTCCAAAGTATTTAGAATATAATAATCATGTAAAAACAAATATTTAGACTTTGGTAAATAAATTCTTAATTATGAATATCTTTCAGATTTTCTTTTTTATTAATATCTTTATTTAAACACCTTGATTACAAATATGATTGTAGTTAAGTTTCAGTCATTTAAAGAATACCCCCTTCACCGGTGCAACATTCCAACCTCAAATGTCCTAAATCTCTTCTCCCCACCCCACCCTACCTGTACTCTAGACAGGCTTTCCACTTCCCTCATTCATTCATATTGTTATGATAATTCTCAGTGTAGTTATTTCTCTAACTGCACTTACCACTCTCTGTGATGAGCTTCATGTCATGAGCTGGATATTCCAGCCCTCCTCTCCTTGTCTCTGAGGATTACTGCAAAAATGTCTTTTATTTTTCTTAAAACCCATAGATGAATGATACCATTCTGCATCTGTCTCTCACCCTCTGACTTATTTCACTCAGCATATTAGATTCCATGTGCATCCATGTATAGGAAAATTTCATGACTTCATCTCTCCTGATGGCTGCATAATATTCCATTGTGTACATGTACCACAGTTTCTTTAGCCATTTATCCGTTGAAGAACAGTTTGGTTGTTTCCAGAGTATGGCTATTTTAAATAGCACAGCAATGAATATAGGTGTGAAGAAGGGATTTTTGTATTGTATTTTTGTTTTCCTAAGGTATATCCCAAGGAGTGAT
>PVKC010000951.1:46119-56537 GCA_004027635.1 Crocidura indochinensis | reverse complement strand
TGTGTAAAAGAAAGTGATTGACATACACGAAGAGATACATTTCAATTACTAGCCTAAAAAAAGGCTACAAGGAGTGTCATTCTCAATTCCTTCATTAGAATAATCTAAATTTAGTTTATTATTGAGAAATGTTTTATAGTGTTTGGATTTTGAGACACATATAGATGTCAGAGAGTAACACCAGGCTCTGCACTCAGCAGTCACTTTCAGCAGACAAGGGGATCATATAAATTGTTGGGGTCCTAACATGGGTCAGCTGTATGCAAGACAAGCTCTCTACCCACTGTGCTATTACTCCAACTTCTGGGAATTATATATCACAAGGGTTTAAAAATATTTTTGTACAAAAAAAATGAAGAGGATAAGAACACATAGGAGACTGACTGCTAACAAATCAACAAGTATTATTCCCAATAGGTATATTATTCCAATCTCCCAATTCCCAAATCTTCTCCTCACCTGAAATATTAGAAAATCATTCCCAAGATACTGACTTTATCTAGTGGTGGCAGCCTGCATAGACCCCAAATAGTCCAATCAATGAGCCCATCTCATAATAGAAGAATGCATTCACACTTCTTAGAGCTCATGCATTTATATACATTGTCTTGTTGCTTGTTTGTTTTATCTGCAATGGTTTACTCATATTCACATGCTCACTTAATGCTTAAGAAATGCAAATATTTGTTAAAAAAATCTTTGTTCTAGCTATATATGATGAATCTCTTGCTCAAAAAAGGCATATGAGACATTCTTGAACAGAGAATCTGTGGAATTGACATTTTAATTTTTGAAACATCCACCTTAACTATGAGAAAATTTGATTCATATGTGCAGAATAGTTGGTCTTTACTACAAAGGGAGAGATGAGCCAACAAAGGAAGAAGAAATGGAACACAAAGTCAGGTAAATCTGGGATAATTTTTAAAAGCAGTTTTATTCATATTGCTATTTTGTACCCTGAGCAATACATCGATGCCAGACTTAAATGGAAGGCATTATATATTCCATATTTATAAAATTTATATTTTGCATTTGCCATGAAAAACATAAGTTTTATAATAGGCTACATGAAATTAATATTTTTGTGTGTCAAAAACTCCATGTAGGCAATTAATGCTCAAAACACTAGTAATCACTTCTCTGCAGGCTGCAATACAAGATAAAATTATAGATCTTCAGTCCCATAAATATCTTACTATTTAATTTGTGTTGTGTGGTCTAGGAATATATAAAATTTAAAATGGAATATTCCCCTAATCAACAGGCTAAGGATGTTGTTTAGTTCCTGCTCCCTTCGAATATAGAGGGAAGTATTTAGTTGTGAATATTTATATGTGCTCATTTACTCAGTTCCTGCTGCTTACTGCTTTTACTGCATCATACACTTATAAAATATTTATATGTCACAACAGGGAAATGAGAAGGGGTCCTAAGTGTTGTTCGTTAAAAAAAAATGGATATTTTCCTTTGTGTCAAGCAGTGCTAATAAAAATAAAATGAAACAACTGCCTTATGAATAAGAAATTTAAATAAACAGCTATGATCAGAATATAAACTGAGAAGGCATGAAATTCTTTGCATATAAGTTTTGATTAATATCTTATGTATTTTAATGACAAATCTGTGCTTCCTTCCATAAAAACATGTTTTTTTCTCCTCTAAATTGTGTACTTAGAGGGAACTTATTATTCCAACCAAGAGGGTTGAATCTAATCTCCAAGTTTTGAGAGTCACATGTGAACTATTTTTTAATCATTTTTCAAATCATTTCAAATATTTATTTTGAAAAAATAAATTTTGTTCTCAGATCTAGGAAGTGGCTCCATGTGGGGGAAAATTCTCATATATGTGCATCCGAGACTTATTTCCAGTGACACAAACAAACACATGCATAAATGTAAATATACCTTCTCTGTCATTGTTATTACATACAAAGACTTCTATATGAGCCCATACCTGAGACTGGATTCTTAACTTGATTCTTTCCCTATTCTAGATGATTCTTAGGCTGTTTCAGGGATTTTTACCTGTGCTTGGCAGCCATCTTGTCAATATGACGTCCTGCTGGGGACCTGGAGAAGACAATTTGACCAAGATGACAGTTCTGAAATTCTAAAAGTTCTGGTGACTTAGGCATCCTTCAGTATTGAGCACAGGTCATCTCTGTTCCTGACACCCAAAGAATGATGCTGAGATGCTCAAATCTTGAGCAAAATGTGATGGACACATAGATATGGACATTGATATGACATATGTCCATCTGCTGAGCCTCTTTTGATCCTATCTTGCATTCTGCATCTTCTATGGCCACTGCTTGCAAGATTTTAGAAAGTATCGTCCTAGTGAGAGGGAGATATCTCTGGGATTCTGTGCTATATCTGAAAGCCCCAAGCTCTCAAGAATTCCCTCACTCTTGTCCCACTGGTTCACATCATATTAACCTAGGCAAACTGGTCACGAATCTTCTGCTTTGGTTCTCTGATTCTATTTTAGAGATATCCTTGAAGAACTTGAAAGCACTGGAAAATGGAAAATTTTGTCTAATCTTTAGATTAAATCTGAAACCCCACATAAGCGGAAAACAGATATTTTGTATTAAAAATACTCTTAAATTCTTCATCATTCATCTAAAACACAAAATAGGAAGATAACACCCATTGAAATCAGAAAAATATTTAATTACTGTGTACCAATCAAAAAATCTCTGCGGAGGAAAAAGAGGTGAAAAAATAAACAAGTTGCTTCTGCTCTTACTTTTTGACATAGCTGTATTATTTGAATGATTTGGAACAGATTGAACCAGTTCTAAATTTAAAGTAAATTAATAAAAGAAAGTTGGAGGTCAAATTTTGAACTCTCCTAATAGGAAAATGATTTCATACACTTTTGGCTCCTGACTCATTTACTTATTTACACTTTTGTTCAGATCTTCAGCCATTCACGTATCTATTTTTGTTTGTTTGTTTTGGGGTCCCCTCCGGCAGTGTTCAGGGGTTACTCTTGGCTCTGCACTCAGAAATCGCTCCTGGCAGGCATGGGGACCATATGGGATGCTGGGATTCAAACCACCTTCAATCCTAGGTTGGCTGCGTGCAAGACAAATGCCCTACTGCTATGCTAGCTCTCTGGCCCCAACACATCTCTATTCTTATCTCCACAATGTTTTTTGGCAAGACCTGTTTACCTGGAATTGATATAGATAGTAAGGTGAAAATGAAGATGTAGAAAGATAGTACAGTGGGTAGGGCTGATTGAAGTTCAATTCCTGGCATCATGAAGAGTATTCTGTGCCCCAAAACAGGTGATCCCTGAGTGCAGAGCCGGGAGCAATTTCTAGCACTTCCAAATGTAGCACACACATACAAATATACACACATGTACACACAAAGACAAAAAATGTTATAAAGTCATTATTGATTGCTTTGAAGTCTTTACTAATCTTGTAGAATAGTTCAGAGGCAAGTACATAATTATTGTATAATTGGACAGCTGTTACTGTGATCATAAAGAGCAGAATATGTGTGAAGTATTCCATTTTATTTTTCTATATATTTGACTAATTGTCCTATATGGAAATAAACTCAATAGAGGTTGTGCTTTTAACGGCACAATTTATGTCTTAATCAATTTTGATTTTATGTGTGTTCCTTTTAATACAAGTAATTATACTTTACTGAATTAATTATAAGACATCTTTTATTATCTTTCCCTACCTCCCTTTTCTTTCCTTTAACATATGGATTTTATTTTTTGTGAACTGCTGCTACCAATAGTCTGTGATGAGTAAGCAAGTATTGTAGTTAAATCCTAGGTTTAATATCTTATAATATAATTGTCATAAATAAGCTGGCCATTAATATGATTCATGTTATTGAGTTATGTATTATCTGTGAAATCTATAACCACCTTATCTACTGCTAGCGCCTACATAAAAGGGTATATTGGGGGCACTGGGCAGTTCTCGGGGCTTACTTGTGACACAGTGTTCAGAAACCACTCATAGTGGGCTTCAGGAATCAAACAATATGCTTGGCTTGACCTTGGGACAGTCACATGCAATTCAAGGACCTTTCCTACTATAATATTCCTCTTACAACCACTAATGTTTTCTATTATATTTTGTTATGGTAAATGTATTTGCGTCTTCTACAGTCATAAGAAAGTTCTTGTGTTTGTGGTTTTTTTCATTCAGCATGATTATTTTGAAATTTCTATATTATTGCATCTTTCAATACTTTCTTTTTTAGCTGCTAGGTATTAATCTATTGTATAAATACATTTTATCCATTACTAATCCATACTAACAATATCCATAATTAATAATCTATTTTTGATGGGAAATGAAGTTATTTCCATTTGTTTCTGCTACAGAAGTTAAAATTGCTATGGATATTTCTGTACAGTTCTCAGTGTATGTATTTGCTTTTATTTCATCTTGAATATATGCTTAAGAGTAAATGGGTGAATCACACAATAGAGGTAGGCTTCTTCAAAGTATTGGATATTTCCCAATACTCTTGTACAAATTTATATTTCTGACAGCAGTCTATCTAAGTTCCATTTTCTTTACATTTCTTACAAATCTCTAGTCATTTTTAAATATGCGTCATCCTCATAAGTATATAGGAATATTTTATTGTAGTTTCATTCTGTATTTTTCAAAATATTATCTCTGTAGACTCATCTTTTTTACTTCGTAAGTATTTATTGATAAGAATCTGTTCAAATATTTCATCATTAAAACTTGTTTTCTTTTATTTTTGGTTATTGAGCTTGGAGAATACTTTCTGTGTTTTACTAGAAAAATTTTCTTTATGAGGTATGTACTTTTTAGATAATATTTCCAGAGGAAATAGCTTATTGTATGATTATTTTACAAGAATCTTATTAGAATAAATACCTTAAGGACTTTTAAAAATAAGTTTTTGTAAATTTAAATTTAATAAAATTGAAACTTTCTATAGATAAAATCTTTTATAGATGTGTTTGTATCTAAGATCATCTGTGATATCTAAAGATATCTGTGATATATTTTCTTTTTTGTTTGTTTGTTTGTTTTGTTTTTGGGACACCCCTGCTAACACTCAAGGGTTACTCCTGGCCATGCGTTCAGAACTTGCTCCTGGCTTGGAGGACCATATTGGATGTCAGGGATTGAACCTCGGTCTGACCTAGGCTAGCACGCACAAGGCAGACACCTTATGGCTTTCACCACAGATCCAGCCCCTGTGATATATTTTCTTAAACCAAGATCAATGGTTTACTACCATGTTTTTAATTTAAGTGTTTAATATATTTTAATCTATAATTCAATTTAGTCTGTATTGGGTTAATTTGTATATTGTTCTTATGTTTTATAAATAACTTCAATATTGGGATTAAAGAGGGAAGGAGAGAGGAGAGGGAAAAGGAAAAAAAATAAATTCAATATTTCCAACACTACAATTGAGTTTCCTTTCACGAATTAATGAATTAGTTTTACCAAATCCATTGACACTGTTTTATAATTTTTAAGAGTCATATGTTAAACATTTTATTATATGTATACATTTTAAAACTTTATATTTTATCCCATTCTATATGATTTTCTACAAGGATTTTTATGACTTTATGTATTACATTTACATCTTCCTCAATTTAGATTGCTTTTACATTGACTGAAATTGTTTTATTATTGAGAGGCATAAAATGTCCAGCTATTCCAACATGCCTTATTGAACTTTTATTGCTCCATTACATATTCTTACGTACTTTGAAACCACTTAATTAACTATGTATCATTATATGGGGAACGTCATTTCTGAAGTCTCTATTCTGCTCCCTTAATATGTGTGTCTATTTAGGGGACAATACCACAATCTTGATGGTGATAGATTTCATAATCCTGCTCACTCATTATTTTATGAGAGTTTTTCTTAGGAGTAGATTATTTTTGTTTTTCTTTGTTTGGGGACCACACCTCGTGGTGTCAGGAATCACTCCTGATGGGGCTGAATGTGAAGTCAGAATTAAACCATAGGGCCCAGAGAGATAGCACAGCGGCGTTTGCCTTGTAAGCAGCCGATCCAGGACCAAAGGTGGTTGGTTCGAATCCCAGTATCCCATATGCCCCCACCCCCACCCCATGCCTGCCAGGAGCTATTACTGAGCAGATAGCCAGGAGTAACCCCTGAGCACCGCTGGGTGTGGCCCAAAAAACAAAAACCGAAAACAGAATTAAACCATAGTCAAGTGAGTACTCAGGGAAAGCAGCACCTTCTACTCTCTATTATCTCTTCAGTCCTGGATTAGTTCTAATTGGATTTTATGCTTTTTGGAGATATTTTTCTTTGATATGTTAATTATATATTATATTCATTTATTTTAAAATGTCAAAGAAACATTGCATTTCGAGGTGAATCTTCTTGGTCATGATATATGGTGTTTTCTCAAAGCACAGATTTTATTTCCTAAAATTTTGTTTCTAGTTCTGGATCTCTATGAGAAATATTGGTTTTGGCCTTCAAGTTTCTGGAAAGGCCTAGTCTTTTTTATTTTGATATTTGGGTTATTCTGGTTTCACAGAACTATCTATAAATTCTGGTATCATAGATAGCTGTTACCTTTCTTTCCTCCAGCTCAGCTTTCTAGACTTTGCATAGGATTGGTATGAGTTTTTCTTAAATAAATATTGGGATTTACTGATGAAGCCATCTGACATGTAGTTTTTATTTGAAAATTTTCGCATGAATATTAGTTCTTTGAGAGTTGCATTATACTCAAAATTAGTATTTTTTGTTTGGTTGGTTTTGGGTTTTTTGGGGGTCACACCTGGTTCTCAGGGGTTACTTCTGGCTCTACGGTCAGAAATCGCTTCTGGCAGGCTTGGGGGACCATATGGGATGCCGGGATTCGAACCACCAACCTTCTGCATGCAAGGCAAACACCTTACCTCCATGCCCCCATGCCTCCGGCCCCCACTTAGTATTTTTTCTTGAGCTTTTGGTAAATTGAATCTTTAAGGTGTCGATTTATTGACAAATTTTTATTGTGATTTTACTTCAAATATCTTCAGCATTTCACTATATGATATCCTCTATTTTTTTTTTTTAATTTTGGCTTCTGGGCAGTATTTGATGATGCTCAAGGAAAGCTCTTGACTCCGTGTTTGGTAGTTGTTCCTAGAAGTGTTCCTGTACCATTAGTGCCATATATTGTCAAGCATTGAACAGGTTCTTCTGTGTGCAAAATTTATGCTCAGTCTATTGAATTTTCTCGCACCCCTCATATTTGGATATTGACAATTTATAATTTTTTTCTCCAGTCAGATGTAATACGAGATGATTAATTTTATTGACTTCTTTAAAAGTACAGTTGTGTTCAGAACAATCATGCTGTTTCTGTTTCTGTCTTATTGATTTACCTGACACAGGTATGACTTCCTCATTATTTCCTAGAAGAATTCATGGAATCTAAAGTCATTGATTCAATATCTTTTTTTAATATAGACATTTGCTACTATAAATTTCCCCTGATTACTGTTAAGAGTCATCATGCAGGTGCTGATAGGTTTTTTTCAGTGACAGTTCAAAATTGTTTTATTTTTCTTTTATGCCCTCCCAAGTTGTGCTGCTGGATCCAGGAGCTCTATGCCTGGTGATTTTTAGCCAACAAGTGTAATGATTTTATGTCAGAGCCAGTAATGCAGAGATTCCTGGGACCACGAAGGTACCCAATAATGCCTGATATCCTCAGGGACTGCAGGAGGCAATTCAAGGGGTAAATAACTTTTCCTTTAAAGAAGTTTCAAATTCCCCCCTTTGCTTTTTGTTTTGTTTTTGGTTTAGGGCCACTTCAGCTGTACTCACTTTTGACTTTGTACTCAGGGGTCACCCTTGGCATTTTTAGAAGAACCATATGGGTGGTAGTATGTCAGATCCAGCTGGTTATGTGAAAGGCAAGCACCTTGACAGCTGTAACATCCTTTCTAAAACTCTTCTCTCCACTTTGATATATCTTCATGGACTCACAGGAGTATGGAATTTTATAAATATTTAGAGTTTTATTCAGAATTTTAAAATTTATATCTTTTTATTTCTAATTTCTATTTTTACATATAATTTTCACTTTTTCCTTTCTAATTTCTAATTCTAATTAATCTTTGTAATTTTCTTGAGATCTTTTTTTGTAGCTGAGATTATGGAAGAAATTGATAACCATTCTGATACACTTTAGAAACCTGCATGTATTATATCACTATTGGGTAGAATTTTATAAATGTCAGTAACATTAAGTTGATTTTGAGAATTGTGCCATCTAGTATATATCATTTGTGTCTCTTAAATATGCTTATTTTTAATTATTTTGCTTTATGTGTTATAAATGTGTTTCTGATAGGCATCTAAAATTATGTGCTTTTACATTATACTTATACATTCTTAAACTTTTACATTATTTATACATCATCTTCAAATAAATCATCTTCAAAAATTGACCCCCTTGCTGTCATAAAATATTGCTTACCTCAACTTATGAAAATCTTCTAAAATCCACTTTGGTATATATGTCTTAGCATAATACCTTAACTTTCTTTGTCAATGACCATTACTATCTTTCAGCTTAATTTTATCAATCATCCCAATCCTGTTATTCTTTTTCTAACTTACTAACTTAGAAATTTACTCTAAGATTCAGGGATATTCCATAAAATAGTTTTTTATTCTTTCTGGTCGAGCTTGCGAGAGATAGTCTGAGAGGAGAAAAAAACTGATGATATTTAGTGTCAAGCAAATAATGACACAAAGCTAAGGCAAAACCCTCTGAATTTTCCATCTATTTTTCTGTAAATGGTAAAATTTCCTGTTGACATTAGTAGATACCTCAAGTTGACAATGTTCCATACCTGTGTCAAGCAACAGAAGATCCCCTTGACTTCCTCTCTTGCTTTCTCATTCTGTTCTCATATACAGACACTCACCAGTACTCTGTAGAGTTCTGGTAAAGAACCCTTGTACTCTCAATTTTGGGGTGACTCTCTGCTCTGTCTTCTCAACTCAAGAACCCTACCAGTATCTCTCTGTTCCCTCCTTACTGCCAGTAATTCAGGTCTGAGAGTGCAGTGAATGACAGTAGTGGTGACTGTTCACTGCTTCATTGGTTTTTCTCAAAAACAAACAATAAATTGCCATGTTTGTTTGTTTGTTTTGGTAGGGTCAATCTAGTCCCCATGATTCCATCTTTGTTAAATCAGGAGTCTGTAAGCATACATAATTAAATTAGTAGGACCATATGACTTTCCTTCCTCTATTACTCTATTAACAGCATCCTCATGGTTAGAATGAAGTTTCACAGTTCCCTGTGGATTTTTCCCAAAGTAGTCATGATGTGAAATTCCAATGACAATGGATAATTGACTGCACAATACAACATCTGTTCTTACTGAAACAAAGAAGCCTCACATTTCTGCATTATATTAGTGAGGGCAATCGGAGCTGATGTAACAACAAATCTCTGTATATTAATGACAGCATTAAAAAAAGGTTTATTTCTTGTTCACATAATAATCCCACAGAGCATTAGTGATTTGTTTAGTGGTTCTCTCCATAAAGTGACTTGGGGGACCAGGTTGCTTCTATGTCCTTACATATACCTCCTAGGAACTCAGAGACTTTTTTTAAATAGAGTTGGACACAGAGGAGAAAAAGTAATACGTACAAAAGTCTATTATCCTTTCCACCATAAACCAAAAGTAATGGAGCCAGAGAAATACCACGAAGGTGAGGGGTTTGCCTTGCATGCAGAAGGATGGTGGTTCAAATCCCATCATCCCATATGGTCCCCCAAGCTTGCCAGGAGAGATTTCTGAGCATAGATCCAGGAATAACCACTGAGAACTGCTGGGTGTGACCAAAAAAAAACCAAAAAACAAAAAACAAAAAAACAAAAACAAAAACAAAAAAACAACCAATCAAACAAAAACAAAAATCACAAACCAAAAGTAGCATCATTAGTTCAGCTGGTATTCTGTGGCAAAAAACAAACAAACAAAAAAAAAAACTGCAGACTTGCTTCCCTTATTAACCAACGAGTGTCCTCTTCCCTCAAAGGAAAACAAACAAGAGTCCCAGTTGAACTTTTTTTTTTTTTTTTTTTTTTGGTTTTTGGGCCACACCCGGTGACGCTCAGGGGTTACTCCTGGCTATGTGCTCAGAAGTCACCCCTGGCTTGGGTGACCATGTGGGACACCCGGAGATTGAACCACTGCCCGCCCAAGGCTAGCGCAGGCAAGACAGGAGCCTTACCTTTAGCGCCACCACCCGGCCCCTCAGTTGAACATTTGAACCATTTCTTTTTTTTCTTTTTTCTTTTTTTGGTTTTTGGGTCATACCCGGCAGTGCTCAGGGGTTACTCCTGGCTCCATGCTCAGAAATTGCTCC
>PVKC010000951.1:0-45000 GCA_004027635.1 Crocidura indochinensis | reverse complement strand
GCAGAGAAAACGTTGATGCTAGATGCATGTATCTAGTCCTAGCTCTATCCCTTATCTATATAGTGATTTGGAAGAACCTTTCGTTGACTTTGATATTAGCCCATGACCTGCCATCATAAAAATGTGTGATGGGAGGGAGATAATGCATCCACAGAGGAGGTTATGACCTGTATAAAATGCCTAATTAATGCTATTTTAATCAATTTGGTAATCAGAAAGCAAAATACCAAGGTTGAGGTTAAGAAAGGAAAAAGTGAGCTTGAGTGATAAAACTGCAGGGAGAGCCCTTTGGACTCTAATTTAATCCCTGGAACAATTTATGGTAACTTGAGCCCCACAAGGAGTGATCTCAGAGCCCAGAACCAGGAATAACCCTGAGTACTAAGAAGCGTAGAATTCAAAATGTGAAGGGGGGTCTGGAGTGGTTGTACAGTGGTAAGGCATTTGCCTTGCATGCAGCTGACCCAGGATGGATGCAGGTTCCATCCCCAGCAACCAATAAGGTCCCCTAGCTAGAAGCGAATTCTGAACGCAAACCCAGGAGTAACCCCTGAGTGCTTCCGGGTGTGCCCCAGAAAAACAAAACAAAACACAACAACATACAAATAAGCAAACAAAAAAATTCCAAAATGTGAAGGGGAGAGATGATCGGCACAATTGAACTCAAATATGTATTTATGTTTTTAAATTTTGCTAAGCTTCACTTTTCTATTTTATCAAATATCTATAAAATTAGGCTAATAATATTCAACCTCTATATAGTCATTATATTAGTGTTTTGTTGACATAATGTTTATACAGCATGAAAAAGTATGCAGACTTTCCCAGAACTGTCAAATGCCATGCAAATTAAAGTTCTTGCCCTTTAAAGGGTCTTTGGTGTCACAGATAAGTATTTAGTATCTTTAAACTTTAAAAAACTTCTAAGAGTGTGATATTATTTTTTATTATTTTTCTTCTTTATTTTTGAAAAGTTCAGCTGTTGGAATCACACACACACACACACAAAAACATTCTCTGGATTTGTACGGTGCCATTTCTAAAACATTAGACAAGGCATGGATTGGTTTCATTATGAAGAGGGGACAAATTCTTATGTATTATTTAATATGTCTTATTTCAGACAATGTGAGATCATTGCTAATCAAATATTCCTTTTGGTGAATCAGGCCAAGGTGAATCTTGGTGGAAGATTTATCTGTATAAAGTTTACAAATGCATCAAAAAAAAAACAAAACAAACAAAACTAACTGAAGTCATTGAATGGGGAATTTTTCTGCAGACAATTCTGAGGTTCATACTCATGGGACTTGAATCTGTGAATTATGGCACATAGACTCCTTGCAGGGTGAGAGGATTTTCTGTTAACAGAGCTGACCTCTGTTATGATGTGATTTTTGGATTTAGATTATATTAAGGCTACAGAGAAACCATGCTCACTTCTTCAGTCTCACTTTGGACAATTTAGACATTGTAGAAATTTATTTTAATCTGGAGAAAAAAGGAGTGGCTTCTGTGGTGTTGCTCTTTGTTTTGTTTTGTTTTGTTTTTTTGGGTCAACACCTGTTCTCAGAGGTTGCTCCTAGTTCTATAGTCAGGAATCACTCCTAGTGAACTTAGGATCATATGGGATGTCCAGGACCAAACTTGAGTTAGCCATATACAAGGTATTGTCTAGGATCATGTTTCTAGTTTTAAAATTCCTTCCAGCAAAACCTCAAAGCTAGTGATTTCATGCCAAGTTATACTTTCATCCTGCTCACATGCCCCTCTCTTCTGTATAGTCTTCTGGAAATGATAGTCCTATCTGTTAGCTAAGGGTATAATGTTCATATTATGTGAAAATGTGTCTAAGTTCTGTCGAAATAGCACAGAGGCCCAGAAAACAGTATTTTGGGGGGATGCTGATGCTTCAAGGCAAGTCTTAATTTTATTTTACAGTGCTCGGGAACCCCTGGATATCAAAGACATTGCTTAATAAATAAAATTCAATTAAAATGACATGAAACGATAGGTTTACAAAAATACAGTTGAGAATAACAACCTGTTTGCATCAAACACAATATCTAAAAATAGTGATATAGCTATTTAACCCTCTATTTATATGTATGAATAGAATGCAATGTTTTTGCCCAGTAGAATTTTATTTTCCTTGGTAGATAATTTTGGATGCCTCAAGTCACCCTACCAGCATCTTTTTAAGATTACCTTTGGACCCTGGTGTTGTATCTTGAGACTACCACCATGTGCAATCCTAAAATTTCCCATAAAGTCTCATTCTTGCTTTGATTTCATGAGCTATTTCCATTTAGTTAAAATTAATCTCTTGAATGCAGGAATATCTCCCAGGAATTTGAGCATTCAGCTCTCATTTAAGGTGTGTAACCTGCCATCTTACCGAGGGCAATGATCTCAAGATGTATCTGGTTGCAATGTAATGGAATCCAATTGTGTTTTTTATTATTTTGGGTGTCCCCTAGAACTTACTTTTAGGAGATGGACCAGAATTTGCTCTGGCTCTGCATTTCCAACACCAGTCATGTAATGGAGTCTTCTTCTTTGATGATCTGTGGGTACCTCATCTTGGATATTTTTAAGTGTTTACACCTCCACATGGATTGGTTTTCAGCTTGCTCCTGTGTCCTGGGTTAAAGCACTGTTTATGGTCTATTGCAAACTATTCCCATTTCACCTCTCTTCTCCCACCTCCCATCCAGAGCACTAGATATGGGCTCCTTTGCTTATGCCCAACCTTGATGTATCTCTATTCACTTGGCTTCAGAATCCAAAAACCTGTCTGGAAAATAGGAAATTCATTTCCAGGTATTTACCTTCACAAGTGAGGCAATGATGCTTTACCCATCATTTATGCTCTGGACATTGCAGATACACAATAAAGAAAAATTCATAGTTTCTGTCTGCTGGCAGCTGTTATGCAGAGGGAATAAAAAACATTAAGAAAGCAAGTTATATTACTCATTGTGGAGCACAACTGAAATCATCCATTTCTAAATGCCAAGTAGAAGTTATTGAGATAAATTAAGAAGTTAGATCTTACCTAACTTGGAAACTATAGATGAAGGGATAGTGTACTTTAAATATAGCATCCTTTGTAATATTTTGTGCATACTCATGCTAAATAGTATGGGTTTTATGAGTTCTTGTACCCATGAAACCACTGTCACAATAACAAACACCAAGTTTGTTCCCATCCACCATCAATATTTCCTTAGGGCTCTGTGCAGTCCTAATTATATTTCGCTTCCTCACTTTCTCTCTCTTAATTATTATAATGTACTTATGTATGATATGTCTCTGTGTCCATTTACATTAACTTCATCTGCCATTGTTTTAAATACATGGACATGATACTCTCCAATTAGGTTGATTTTTCTTATTTTTCTCAGCACAGTGATTTTGAGATACATATAGTTTCAGGTAACAATCATCTGCTTCATTTATTTCAAGTTGAATAATAATCCACTTAAGAATATTCATCGTAGGGTTGGAGATATGACTCATTAGAAAAGCACATGCTTGTATGTTTGAAGTCCTGGTTTTGAGCCACTGTGGTGTGTGTGTAGGGGAGGGGCTATGTGCAATAATCGCTACTTTAAATAAAAGCACTGAGGAATTTTTGTCTCCAAGTCTTGGTTATCCTGGATAAGTACCTAGAGATGGAATTTCTGGGACATAAGACCAAATTTTTGGGCTGATATATGAAAAGATTGCAAACATGATAAATTTGATATTCATTGGTCTTTTTCCACCTAGTTATCTTTATAACTACAAAGTTCCTCAAATATGAGATGATTTGAGCCTGAATTCTTTTTTCTTTGGGGGGGGGAGCATACATGGTGAACCTCAAGGGCTACTCCTGGCTAGGAACTCAGAAATCACTCCTGGCTTGGGGGACCATTTGGAATGCCAGAGGATCAAACCGAGGTCCGTTCTGGGTCAGTCAAGTGCAAGGCAAATGCCCTACCACTGTACCATCATTCTGAACCCTGAGCCTGAATTCTTGACATGCTCTTTTATGTGTAGTCTCAGGTCAGCATTTTAAAACCCAGTAACTAGTACCACATCTGCACAGTTAGTAAAACCTAAAGACAGGACTGGGGAAATAGATTAAGGGGCACTGTACATATATAACATATGAAATGCTGTGATTCCTGGCACTGCCTGATTCATGTAGCACTGAGACATGCGGCCCCAGTGACACCTGAGCACTGCATTGTCAAACTTAGCATTGATCCATAAACCAACAGCACCAAGATAATTACAGCCTGGAATAGACTTTAGTCTCTATATTCCTGCTGAAATCTTTCCCATGAACAACTTGGTACCTTCTCCCCCCTTCAGAAACTCCCATTATATTATCAGTCTTCAAGTTTCACAATTTACCCTCATGAAAATCACTGTCTTTTGTACATGCATATTAGGGTTCTGTTGTCTTTCTGGGGTCTGAGGCATGATTCATGCTGGTTACTTTGTCTTCATTTGTACACACACAAATTTTGTAGTTAAAATTAAAAGATTTGAGGATTATCTTTATTTCCAATCTCTCTTAACTCTGAATCATGGTTCTCTCAATGATTCAGACATTTTCATATTTGTTTGTTCACCTTTACCCATTTCCCCTGGTGAGCTCACATGTAGACAAAAAATCACCATTTTCAGGTTGCTACTCCATACCATTTTTAAGCTATCCCAAGGGCCATGATCTTTCTGTCTTGTAACACCCAACTCACTTATGGTTGCATCCCTATTTCTTCTTAGTACAGTAACATATCTTAAGGAGATTAAATGCTCTTGCACTTTTCATCATTAATAAGCAAGCACTGTTCTAGTAATCTAGACCTTATTTAATAGGTGTTGGGTGGATCTTTGAGGGGAGATCTTGAGGAACATTACATCCAAGAAAGTTTTCCAAGTAACCACCATGGCTGTCACCCATTTTATACCCTAAAGTCCATGACTTTGTGAAGAGTCTTCATGTGACTCTTTCAAAAACTATTTGATATCCACTTTATTTAGTCTTAATATACTTAAGTGTCAAAATTCTTATGCCAGAATATATGAAAAAAAAAAGAAAATCAATGAGGTTAGAAGAAAATTAATGCAGATGTGTGTAGGCACAGGTCCATCAGCAGAACATGATGATATTTAAAAAAAATAAAATTACCATTTAAAACCCCTATGATCTAGGGCCATTTTATGTAGGATCATATGACCTTATGGCATCATTCGATGGAAGAGGCAGCTTTGATATCATTCCCTAAAATATTGCTCTGACCCTATTGATAATGATAAATTTCCTTGATAATATTTTAGGCACTTAAATTGGAACAAGATTTTCTTAGAGGCATTTCTAATTAAATAATTATTTCCTTATAAAATTGGTACCTATGTATTTCACAGAGAAGGAAAATAAATATCTTGGCATTTGTGACATATCTGTAAGTCATAACACTTCCCTGCTTAAGAATAAGAATTGAGAAAAACTAAATTTATAGCTTACCTTTTTTAAAAGAACAATATAGAATAAGTTCCAAAAGAATTTCACTGAAAACAATTTTTCTTCTAAATTTTGTCTTTTCCAGGAGTATGTTTTCTTTATATGAATCATCACTTCAGGTAGAAGCATTTATTTCTCAGTCGTGCCCAATCAGTGAACTTTTCCTGGAAATGTTCTCTAATGACTTGATTTTATTTGGTGATTATCTATGTGATATATGATAAGATTCGAGTAAGTCGAAAAATGACAAAAATGTGGTTTACCAGACAATGTATTGCTCCATCTGGATTCATTAGGGGGCCCAGTTATCATCTTTAATAGCAAGGAACATATATTTTTCATATGAGCATGTCGCCTTTTTAAGTAAGTGCCAGAAGTGTAAATATAATTTATCACCAGATCCATTTAGAATCCATTTGTCTTCACGACTCTCTCTGTATGGATTATCAAAGCATGATCATACAGACAGCCCATCAATACTCATTTTCCTTATGGTAAGTTTATATTTCAGTATGTCGAGTGAGAGATGCTTTCTTTTTTCACATGTGTAAATGATATATTCCTACATTTTAAATGATATTTTTTTACTTGAATTAACTCCAGTGTTGCATTTTTCTAACATCTATTCTTTGTTGCTCTCTGTTGAAGGGATGTTTCAGTTTCGGAAAAGGACTCAGGGGCTAAGTCCTTAATCCCTTCCTTTACTCTGATCAGTCTCTGTATGTTAGCTGACATCCAAGTTGGCTTCTTTGTCATATCTCTCATTATTGTAATTTAAAAAAGGCCCCAAATCCATTCTGTGGTCCCAGTCTAGAACACTTTTCCTAGCCTTGTACTCAAAGGAAATCATTTCTAATTCACTCTCTCCCAAAGCAAATTGGCTTCAGCATCTCTCCTTGTTGCCTCTGTTCTCAGAATTCTATCTTCTTTCCCCAGCGGGCTCTATCTCTTCATGCCATATTTTCATCTGACTCTGTAACCATCAAATTTTTTTGAAGTTAGAAATATTTAAATACTGATAGTTTTCCCCAACACCCTCATATCATTTAATCTGACACAATCACTTTCCAATCTCTCCCCTAAACACTTCTGTATAATCTCTGAAACAAATATTTAAAATTTTTCAGTCTCCTTTTGTTTGCTTGTTATTGATTTCGAGCCACATCCAGTGATGCTCGGGGTTACTCCTGGCTATGTGCTCAGAAATCGTTCCTGACTTGGGGGATCTTATGGGACGCCAAGGGATCGAACCTCAGTCCATCCAAGGTCAATGCAGGCAAAGCAGAAACCCTACTGCTTGCACCACCGCGACAGCGCCTTAGTCTTTTTTTTTTCTCCTGGGCATAGTCAGGATGAGACATATCTTACTCTAGGCTCTCTACTCATCTATCTTTCCTTGTGTGATAGAGAGAACAATATGTGGTGCTGGAATTGAGCCTGGGTTGGCTATGTGAAAGGGTAGAATCCACAATATACTCTTTCTTTGGCCCTTTAGTCTCCCATTTCTCCTAATGGTTCATTCATCTATAAGCTTAATAAGAAGTTGATATCTAAGAACCTAACTTTATTGTTTTATGCTTTCTTTCTTCATCGAACCCATTAAGGGTTTAGAAACTAGATTGTCATGTGCTTTATCTCCCATAGTTTCTCGGAGAGGCAAACATTTTTTGGTTTGTTTTAGGGACATACCTGTCAAATATTACTCTGACTCTGTACTCATAACTTACTTGTGGTGGTGCTCAGGAGACTAAATGGATACCAGGGATGAAACCCAAGTGTGCCACATATAAGACAAGTGGTGTACCTGCTGTACTACCACTCTGGCATTTTATTGTTGTTTCTAAATGATTTCTCCTAGTAAAAACTTAGCTTATTTAAGGTTTATTAGCAAACTGAATTATCTTCCTTGTTATCATTATTATTAACTAGCATTGATTTCTCCCCCAAGTTTGGAATTTTGTTATTATAGCCTTCTGACTTTCTGTCACTATTCTTGCCATCACTTTCAGAAATTTAAAAATTAGCAGGAAATATATGTCTCAATACCTATTCCACTAGTTGGCATTTTTTGAAGGTCTTGCTTTTATTTTTTCATGCCAACTGCAATCATTCCTCTGTATTTATTCTAGAATGTAGAACTTTTCATCAATATTAGACCCATTTCCCAAAACTTAAGTTGACATTTTCTCTTGTTGTCATAGTGACACGTTGAGTTTTCATAGATTGAAAATTACCTTAGCCTTTTAAGTTATTTATTCCTTTTATGACACTAATTACCCCCACTCAGGACATTCTTTTTAATTTAATTGTCACAGTTCTTATAGCGATCTTTTACTTTCTCAGTGCTTTCCAACTCCATCACTCATTTTTGAAGCATTCAACTTTCCTACCATTCTCACTTTAATTTTAATTTTGTTGTACCTTGATTCTGATGTGGAGTGTGGCTTAGAAAATATATACAGATATTCTGGTTGGATTCACACTAGTGTTTCAAGAATCTACAACTTGCACAGTTGTTATATGCAACTCCCCATATTCACCAATTATCAGCCCTTCTTGACTTAAACATCCAGTTCAACCATTATTATTCCTGTTTCTAATATTTATTTTTACTTAAAGTAGATATCATATCAAAATGCATCTTTCTCAATCTAAATCCTATGATGAGGAATGATAGGTCACTCCCAAGCCTCTTCAAATCTTTGCTCATGCAGTCATTTCCTCTCTCTATTCTTTATCTCTTTAAATCAGTGACACATATGATCCACTATTTGTGATTGTCTTCTTTGTGATAGACACATGCAGTGTCATGTAGCTTGTCTAAGGAAAATCCACCTACTGACAACAACTCTCTCTACCTAACTTCATATAAGAAATATGAATATATAAGAAATAAGAAAAATATATAAGAAATATTGAAAGAACATGCCCAATACTCCAATTTCTTGTCTTCCCTCATACCACTCCAATTGAACATTTTATGTGTCTTGAGTTTGACAAGTTTGATAGTGCATTCTCACCCTTCATCTTAGACACACTCTGAAATTGTGTTTAGAGATTATTTTGCTGCATTTTAAGTATTTATCTACCACCCTGCCTGATTTTGTAGTACATGAAGACTCACTTTTGTTTCTGTACCTGCATAGTTTGACACAATCTAGCATTTAGTAACCATGGAGAAAGTATTCTTTGAATAAATGTATGACAAAATAAAAAGAAGTCTCCCAATGGCTAGGAATATCAGTAAAATTCACATCTACAGTTACTTGATCCAAGAATTGGGAGATACGAGTACATGAAATGTTGAAAGCAAATTTTAAGCTAGAATTGGTTAATGACAGAAAGGGATTCAATGATAACAGAAAGGAAAATTATCTTAAATCATAAAACTAAAACTCTGGGAGCAAGAACATTCTAAATATATATATTTTTATTGTCATTGAGGACAAAAATAATAATAAAATGACTATTAATGACATCATACTTATTATTCTCTGAAAACATCACATTCACTGCAGTTCAGAAGTTCCCTGTGTCATGAAATTCTTTGTGTCATGATTCCTGCAATATTAGTTATTTGAGTTAATTTACAAAACTAGATATGTCAGGGAGACAGATGCCAATCCTAAACTGACTCATTCTCATCCTCAGTGTCTATCTACCTGAGAAAGCATGCGATTCCTACAATTGTAGAGAGAGAACTAATTCTTAATTCCAACAAGAGAAATGACAACCTAAACAGAGAATAAAGCATGGAGGGTTTTTTTCCCCTAAAAAACCATAAATGAATAGTGTAATCATTTTACATTTAAAAAGTATTCTGCCTGCTTACTTGTCTTCAGTGATTACCAATCAGAAGTGATTGTGTGGTGATATACTCCAAGGTTAAATGCTTGGTGCAGCGGGGTGCCCTTATCTCTGGGAGACTGCCAAAGTGTCCATGTTGCCTTTCTTCCTTTCCAGCATAATTGCAGATTTTACAAATGGGATTAAAAAGAGCCTTGATAATCTATGGGTTTATTTTCTTGGGGGATGTTTTTCAGGTGGTTAGTGTTATGCAAAGTGGGTTGAATTGCTGCTTCAGCATAAAAACAAAGCTTTGCATGTTTGACAGAAGAAAAGCAGATTACTTGCCCAAATAGGATCATGGAGAAAGTTGATGGTTCTTATGATATTCATCGACTCAATGTCATGCTTTCATAAACACAATAACTCCCAATATCTGACTTGTGATTCATAGAACAACATCTATGCCATATTACATGCATAGAGAATGTATGAGTAGACTATTGCATTCAAAGCATTTCATTGCTAAATATTTGGAAATAAAAAGTATACTGGAGAACAGAAGTGGTAGTTCTCATTTTATATATTATGTGCTCACATTTCAGTATTTCTGAAATGCAGGGAGATCTTGTAATTGATTCAGGTCATAGTTTAATTGGTAGCACTTCTTCTTACATTAAAAAATTATGAGATTCGCTAGGAAGACATAGAGTCTCGAGAAATTAAATAACCAATGTTAAGGATATTCTAAGTAAAATAAGGATAATGCATTTACTTTCTCATTTCCATCAGACATATTAGACTATGCCAGCATGGAGTTCCATTAGTGTTTTCCCTCTTTTCAAAGATTTTTTTGACACTTAAACACCTTTATACTCACATCTGATTTTTGTGCAAATATCTACATTCTCTAACTCTCTGAACTCATCACTGACTCACTCGCCCCCACCCACCCCAACCTCCTCATAGCAGTGTGTAGTTCCAACTGTTCATTTGTGATACATAGCAGCATTTTTAGGCCATAAAATGAAAAAAGTCTTCTTATTTCTCTGGCACCAGTAAGCAACCTCACTTCCCTTCACACTTTCTTTTGCTTTCTTGTCACTTAGCCTACTTCTCCAACATATCCTGCCCATCCATATTTCTTTGATGACTCCTATCTGTTTCCAGAATAGATGAGTCCTGTGATGCAATTTTCAACTGTCATTCCTTCCCACAAATCCGTAAACCTCCCATATTCACTCATGAATTTTATGCACCTAACCCCAAATGCTCTTTGCTAACATTCCATTTTCCAAAGTCTCTCTTAGAAAATCTTGTTCACATGTTTTCATTGTGTTTCTTAATATAGTAGCTGAGCATCAAACTCCTTATGTTGTTTTTTTTTTTATCAGCTATCCCCTAGAGTTCTTATTCTCTGACTTTACAAACCATCTTCTAAAAAATTTCTTTACAGTATATCCAAGTTTGTTTATCTGTTTCCCTTTCTTTGACCCTTATTTTAGTCAAAGAAAAATCTAGGAATGACAAATGCTTTATTGTGGATGATATCTTGTCTTCATTTTCTACCAAAATTACTACCACTCTGGCCTAAATTCCTGCATATGGCCAGTCCAGCGTGGTGGAAAATGTAAGTACCAGGGAAGCTGTGTGAACTCACTACACTCCACCATTTCTGGTCAGGCAGTGTCACCTTGTGGTCAGAGCAAGCTCCATTGTTTGATTCATAAATGAGAATCACTCAGTGACCATAATGCAATTTAATTTGAGTAAGCTAATTCCTGGCAACACAGAGGAAAAGGATTCCTGGGAGTAAAAACTACTGTAGTTACTGTGGTAGTCAGACCCCAAGTAGTCTGGAGGTGAGAGGTGGAGAATGAGCCAGTGAGTTTCGTTTGGGATGCAAATGAAAAAATGAAGAACATACACAGCAATTTTCATGTGCCAGTCTTGAAAAAGCTTGGACACCCAATGAGAGAATTCTACATTCTTTCCCTACCACTCTTCTTTAAGAAGATGGTTATGTGACAAATACAAAGGCTTAAAATCTTGGTGGATTTGTTTCAAGGCATTTCATATTTGGGTACAATTTTGAAAAAGCTTCCAGAAAGATATATAAAAAGAACTTTATGTTTATAGTCAAAGATCTGAAACTGCTTTCAATCATGGCCTAATTTTTATGTCATTTTAACTGGACTTCATCTATTTTTTCAACTTTTTAAGGTATAATTTACAAATAAAAATTGTGTCTGTTTAAATGTGATTTGATGTTTTGATCTAAGAATCTATTGAGAGAGAGTACTGCTACCATTAGCTGATTAACACAACCCTCACTGCCCATACTCAACTCCTAATGACAGCAAGAATCTACTTGACTTATGTATTTCAGAACTAGATATATATTAATTAATTAATTGTTATCTTCCTTTTTTAATTTTTATCGATTGATTGATTGGTTTGGGGCCACACCCAGAGATGCTCAAAGTACTCCTGGTTCTATGCACAAAAATCTCTCCTGGAAAGCTTGGGGGACCATATGGGATGCCAGGAATCAAACAGGGTCTGTCTTGGCTTGGTCACATGCTAAGCAAGCAAATGCCTTACTGTTCTGCTATCTCTCCAGGCCCTAGTTGTCATCTTCTACTGTATGTCGGGGTCTCAGAGCTTAGTCATCTTAGACAAAAAGCAGATACTCTTTAATTAGCGAGTGTCAACCCTACTACCCTCGTGCCAACCTTTGGGATGACTGTTCTATTTTTCATTCTTAGGAGTTTATCTGTTTTACATTCTGTACTGAGATAATGACTCAGCATCTCTCTGTGCCTCTCTGGATTCATGTTGCATGATATCTACAGGTGCATTCACATTGTCCCCCAAAGCAGCCTTTTTTTTTGTCAGGCTAATATTATGTGTTTTGTATCTACAACAATTTTCCTGGACCCCCATTTATCTTCTAAATGGGGATACTAAAGTCTACTTCATAATGCTGCTATAAAGATCCCAGTTTACATGTCTAATTACATACACATGTCTAATTTCTAATTTATGACTTGTGTGATTCAGAGCCTGTCCTATGAGAACTGGGGAACACAGAGAGTTTATTGTTCTTTTCATTATCTATTCTTCAAGACCTACATAAAAGCGCATGGTGTTGTTTTATTTTCTTTATTCTCTGTTTAGAATTAGTTCTCTCTCCACAATTCTAGGGATCGCATCCTTTCTCAGGTAGATAGACACTGAGGTTCAGGATGAGAATGAGAGAGTCAGTTTAGGACTGGCATCTGTCTCCCTGACATATCTAGTTTTGTAAATTAGCACAAATGACTAATACTGCAGGAATCATGACACAGAGAACTTCATGACACAGGGATCAACATCCCTCTCAGAGATTGTAACTTGCAAAAAATTTCAATGTGTTTTTATCTTAGTTTCATAAATGCCCTCATTCAGTTATGAGCTAACTCTTAAGTAGATGGCATCTCAGAAACTTGAGCTAGTACATTTGTCTGCACAGTATTTAACAGTAAATGATAATTATGTCCCTCCAATGATATATACTGCTAAATATTTTTGGTATAAAGGTTCTATATAAGCAGAATAAATGTGAGTTTTATAACATCATTTCTAAACACTATAGTATATTCTTTATATTAAATTCAGTAATTTTAAAATGAGATATTTCCAACTGTTGTATAGAGCAATTTTGTAGTATTAATTACATTTTTAAAATCAATAATTTAAAAAGGGGACAGTTAAATATGTTCTTGTCTTGGCAGATAGCACAAATAGGAGAAATATATGCCATATATTTCAGGTCCTAAGTTAGATCCCTGGTACTTCATGATTCCTTGAGCATCACTTGTTAAAAGCCTTGTTGATCCCTTATTGCACAGCAGAGTGTAGCCGTAATGACTACTGGGTTTGTGCTTGAGACACAAACTGTGAACCCCCAAATGCCAAGGTCAAGTGCCCTGGGAGTGGTTATGTGTCTCTAATCTCTACTGTAGGACCCCATAGTGTTTATAGCCTACACTATAATAATATTCAATAATTATGATACTTTGGGATCTACATTGAGTTGAAAGATATTTGTATTAGTCATAAATATATAATTAGACATATAATGTGTCATTGTACATATTTACATGTAGATATATGCATTGCTACGAACAATAGTGAAAGTGATCAAAGTATTTGAGATTGCTGTCTTTCTTCTTAAGTTTTTTATATAGGTTTATGTCCAATTAAGCTATATAGTTAGCTAAAATGAGATGCCATGGGCTCGGAGCATTAATACTAGGAATAAGGCATCTGCCTTGCAAAGGCTAACCTAGGACAAACTATGGTTCTAACCCCAGGCATCCCATATGGTTCCCCCAAGTCAGGATTGATTTCTGAGTGCATAGACAGGAGTAAGCCTTGAGGTCAATGAGTGTGTCCCAAAACAAAACAAAACAAAAATGAGATGCCATGCATTATCACAAAGGAGGGGTTCGCTAATGATGATTTCTTTTTGATGGCAGGAGGGACTGTTGGTAAGGCAAGATAGTTTATTCAGTTCCTTCTTCAGTAAGGCTTACCTGAGCACCTGTTATTTTGGTCCCTGTACTATGAAATGGAGGAAAAAAAGAAGAGCAAAAATCTCTGTTCCTACCTTTCTGATTTCCCATTTTAATGCAAGAATCAATTAAAGTCAAATTGTTGTCCACACCTACAGCAACCATCAGGGAGAAATTTTGTTCAGAGTGATATTATTCTGAGTCATTGGATAGAGAAGAAAAACTTATTTTGTTTTGTTTGTTTGTTTTTGCTGTTGTTCTTTCACTTGACTTTTTGTTTTAGGACTTACCCAGAGATGCTCAGGAGTTACTCTTGACTGCACTCTTGGCAGTGCTAGTGGACCATTTGGGGTTCCAGGGATTGAACCTGGGATGGATTTATGCAAGGCAATGAATTGTCCTACCCAGTGTATCATTGTTCTGACATCAGGAGGAGAGAGTTTTAAGATGCTTCATGGAGAGTGGAAGAAAGGGATGCTAACCAACAGGTGGGTGGTGAGAAAGAGAGGCGATGCTCCTAGCAGTAGGGATCCATGCCTGGGGTTGTAGGCGAAAGAAGAGGTTTGAAAACCAGCATGGAAGCTTGTAAGGGAGGAGGAAGTAGCTTGAACTCATTCTATGCCCCTACGCCACCTTCCCACAGGCAGCACCCTAGGACACTTTGTTTGTTCTTGTGAGGTCTGTAGGGAGAATGGAAACTGGTCCTCATTCTTCTCAGTCATTTTCTGTCTACACACAAACTAGTCCTGCTTCTTGGGGCAGAACTCACTGTAGAGAATCCTATTGAGAAAGAGCTGGTGGGAGGCACAACTGAGGCAATGTACTGCACTTCAGGTAGAGAAATATGAAAACCAGATGAGAAATAAATATGGCTTTCTTATCTGTGTCAATGGTCTTAGCAGAGCTTATCTGTTATTCACATACGAAGAGAACATACATGTTCTGCAGGAGATTTAGTAGTCATGAATATATCCTTAATGTATGTTTTATGCTCTTAGAACTCCCCAAACAGGGGTCTTGTGAAGGAGCCAATTCACTGCAGTTCCACCTCAGCTGGCTCAACTCAAAGACTAATACTTCTATAATTTATTATCCGAATTTTAATGGCATCATTTTAACCTCTTTCTCTAACAGACCACATAATTAGAGTAGGCAGGAGGTGAAGGAGTTGTGACAATTTAATCCTCTTTTATAATCGGTTGTTTGCTTCTGAAGATCAAAATAGAAGGACTAGAAATAGGAGAAAAAAAGATGTACAGATGAGAGGATGAACAATAGAGACAGGAGGTGAGCTGCAGATTCTTCTGTGAATTCCAGCTGGAAAGGAAAGTGGTCTGTCCTTGAGGCATGTAGTTCTTGCAGTGAGTGAGATTCTTTGAAAGCAGAGCCAGATTTCACCTATTGGTGAACTTACCAAAAAGTCCTCCCTCATGCTGATTCGGTAAAGTGTTTCGGCAGGGGACAGAAAATGGCTCAGAGGTAGAACACATGCTTCATCTATAGGAGGTTTCAGGTTTGATTCCATGCACAAAAGCACAAAAACAACAAAAGCCACAGTATCTATAATCATTATCCTCTCTTCTTTCTCTCCCTCTATTTTCCTAATCTAAGTTCAATACATGCAATCAATCAGATTATTTGTGAGAAAATTCCAAACTTGGCCCTAATGGGAAATAATCCAAGAGACATGCAATTTTCTTTTGGGTTGGTTTGGCTGTTTTTGAGTTACACTCAGATATGCCTCTGGTTGGGTAGAGTTCAGGAACCATATGCCCTGGGCAAGGTAAAACCTTTGACTCCTGCTTATGATGTGTGAAATTATTAAGGATATATATGAAAAACAGTCCATGTAATTAGTAATTATCACATGAAAATTTCTGGAATTACCAATAAGCAAATAGGTGGAAGGGAGCTCATTTATTATGAAATTTGGGAGTGGAATGCATACGATTTGATCATTTGTGATTCGAGATTCTTATCCATAAAGCTTTGCTTCTTTCATTGACAGGTGAGCCAATTATCATGGGGATAATTTTATAGCTTAGAAAAAATATAAAAATAATAGAGTCAAAGGCATCTGGCATCTAAGTGTCCTATAACACACCAACTGGGGCATTCTATTGATTCTTGTTTACTGCCAGTAATCAATATCCATGTTGTATTGAGTTGCTTAACATTACCCAGACCTTAATAACTGCTTGTTTATTCCCGTAAATACAATGGTTTTATTGTTACAATTGTTTTTTAACTTCATTTCCAGACATTGTAGTGGATTTGTGTGTTACAAATGGACATAGGTTTTTCTCTTTAAGTGCTCATGGAAACAATATATTTCGGTGTCACTGTGTTTGTATATGTGTGTTAGTGTGAATATAATAAATTAGAAGTGACAGTGTTGAAAAGGAGTAAAGAGGGTAAGGTGTTTGCTTTTTATGTGTCTAACCTGGATTTATTCTCCAAAATATCATAGAGTCACTTGTACCTCACCATAAGTGGTGACTGAATGAAGAGTTGGGAATAAATCCTAAGTACTGATGAGTGTGACACCCCCCAAAAAATAAGTGATAGGACAATGACCCAATTTGAAATGATGTAAAGTAAGAACACTTTGGTACTCTGTGGTATAGGGAATGACAATACATCTAGGGACCAGGCATGCAAACACTCAAAAGCCCATTTTGGAATATCTGAGAATATCTATTTGTTTAAAAAGGATTTCAGAGCTGCACATCTGGTTTGACCCCATCTGTGTAAAGCAGATATTTATTTGGGTACAAAATCTACAAAAATATTCAGTCATGACTGCAAGACCATCTATGCACTCTGGGTCCAAGATGCTCAGTTACAGCTTGGACATTGATCTTTTGCGTTTAAGATAAAGAAAGAATACTTACCAGAGTACTCTTGCTTTGGGTCTTCGCTTTACAGTGTTGCAGCAATAAAAATTATACCGGGATTCTTGTTTTATTTCTTCTGCTTTAAACTTCTGACCTTTCAAAGTTGGCCCTGCTGAGCAAAAAGTAGGAAACTGGCAAGAAAATTTCATCAGATCTTTAACCTCTCTACCTGACAAAGTAGGTTGCTATGTGATCATGGCTTCTTAGAAATGGAAAGGTTTATGTCTGTTATGTCATTTTTATCTTCTTAACATACATGAAGGCAGACTAGACTACTCAGAGAGATTTGCTGAGCTTCTAGTGTTACACAGTCAGTTTTTGGGAGATTTCATGAAACTGGTCTGGAGTCCCTTATATTTAGGTAATACTATGGAAAAGAAAAGTATCAAAGATGGTGAAAGCTGTATTTCTTGGTAGGAAGGAAAGGAAAGAAGGAGAAAAGAAAGGAAAAAGGGAGGGAGGAATGGAGGGAGGTGGAAGGAAGGAAAGAAGGAAGGAAGGGAGAGAAGGAAGGAAGGGAAAGTGGGAGGGAGGGAGGAAGGAATGGGGGTAGGATGGGAAGGTGAGAGGTAGGGAAGATGGTAGAAAGAGAGGGAAGGAGGGAGGAAGACAAAAAGACCTATATGATAGTTGGTCCTAATATAAATATGGTAGGTAATGTTTGCTCATGAACATTGTATATTGTATGACTTTAACTCAATCATGAACAACTTTATCTATGGGGGGGATATTATTAGCAACATAGTGATCCTGTTGTTTAAATAAAGATTAAACATTGGGGGCCGGAGAGAGAGCACAGTGGTAAGGCTTTTGCTTTGCACCTTGCCAACACAGGAAGAACCACAATTCTAATCCTGGAATCTGATATGATTCCTTGAGCCTTCCAGAAGTGACTTCTGAGCACAGAGCCAGGAGTAATCCCTGAGTGCCTCCAGGTATAAGCACCTCCCAAAAAAAACCCCAAAATATTGTTGGATATTTTAGCTTATTTATTAATTTGAAGCAAGTAGCCGCTCTCTCAGAAGACATTTGTAATAAAAAAACTTTCCTTCTGAAATATTTGAGAACTGTGTTCTCTACATATGACTGTCATCCCTGAGTAGTTTAGTATTTATTTATCATACAAAAGGGCATTCTAACAGAAAGATCTTGATCCAACTGTCAAAATCAACAGATTGATGTGGCTGCTTTATTTTGCATCTTGACTGAATTTTACCAGTTATCCCAAAGATACCCTTTATGGGAATTACATCTATTTTAGGATCATGTTTTGCAAAATGTTTAAACATTTTTGTACATTTTACATTTTAATCAGGAATATAAGCTGTTATAGATGTTAGCTATTTGCTGTGGTTTCTTCTGCTTCCTGTTTTGTTCAATTCAAGCAGTTATTAATTCAAAAATGATTTGTTATGCACACAATTTCTGATATTTTTACTATATTTTAATTTATATGTTCATTCATTCCATTAAGACAAATAGTAATGTTGATTAATAAATTCTTCCAAAGAGTAAATAGATTGTTACCTTAAGTACAATAAAAGCAGTGGCCTGTGCAAAATTACCTACAGAATTTGTTACAAGTCTTTGAAAACCAAAATGTTTAAATATGATTTTTAAATGGCAGTTTGATGGCATTTATCTTGTAGTAAAAAATAGAACATTGTACTGTGTTCTTTAAAAATCATTGTGTTATTTTAACCTATTCACATATAGACATTATTATTGTTTCATATTACTGTATTATTGTTGAATGCTTATCAATCATTACCATCTTACTTAGTGTGTCAAAAGAAGTTCTTGAATATTAGTGAACCTTTTTTCAGAGCATACAAGCTGCATTGCCTGGTGTTCTCTCCCTGAGGACATACCATAAAACACCTTTCCCCTCTGAAATGTACCTGCTATACTTGAGCAGGAGATTTTTAATATATAGGAGAAATCACTGAGTGTTCTCTAAACTTGATTTTTTTTTATTATCTGGGACATTTCTCTTTAGCCCCTGGGACCTTTCATATTTAGTCCATTCAGGCTTTCTTTTCCTTAGTCTTCTCAAAGAAAGTAGAAGGTAACGGTGATAAAGGAATGTTGCACTGGTGATGGGTGGTGTTCTTTACATGACTGAAACCCAAACACAATCATGTATGTAATCAAGGTGTTTAAATCAAATTTTAAAAAATGGTGATAAAGGAAAACAGCCAGCAGACCAGGTTCATTTCCTTCCTTCAAAGATGACCAGAGCATATTATAAGTCAATATAAGGGACTTTCCCTCCCTTCATGGTCCAAATCTTTCTTTGCCTTGGGTGTCATCTGCTGCTTGCATTGGTTTAGGTATTATGGGTCAAGGACACTGGCATAGAGAGCTACTTGTGCAAGAGACTTGTGATGTTGGAAGATGAAAAAGAAAGATGAAAGAAGTTGGTGGAGTTACAGTTCCAAGCAAAGATGTGAGAAGTTCTTGACCAGGCCAATTGCGCCAAAGCAGAGGTGTCCTCCTTATACGATACTGCTCTGTCATTGGCCTCCAAATAGGATGGTCTCAGCTCATAGCTGATGTAGATATTGATTCTATGCTAGGGTTATCAGGTAATCATGCTCCTAGCATTTGAGCCTCATACCTTTTCCCAAGACTGAATCTCAGAGGACATGATAGTCTGTGCAACAGGAAGACTTTTATTTTTCTCAGTTATTATTTCTGTACACATGTTTGAAAATATTCTTTTAAGTATTTTTTCCATTTTTACTTAGGTACCATAATTTATAGTACAATTAATAATAGAATTCCAGGCTTACAGTGTTCTAAATTGAAATCCCACATAGTGGAATTGTCTTTCTCTGCAAGGTACCCATCCCACCCACCTTCCACCCCACACTTTCATAGACTATATTCAAAAATATTATGACATGTTTACATAGCATTAAATATTGTAGTTGTATTGACTATGGCTACCTCATCTCTACACACTAATGTGTCAGAGACCCCCAATCTTCTTATGTTATCTACAGTTCACCTCAACATAATACCCCACCCTCACCCTACCTTCTTGGCATTTTAATTCTGTATTCCAGGCCAAGATTTTACTATGACTTGATCCCTTTAACTTCTTTGTTTTGTTATAAACCACAGTTAAATATGATAATCTTCTGTTTAGTCTATATTGTTTATATGATACCCTTCATCTTCTTCCTCATATTTTCACGGTTGCCCTTGGGCAATTTATTCTGTGTTAATATTCTGTGTTAAATATTCTCTTTTTTATACCAATAGAGGAATGCACTTGTGACGGTAAGGAATGTTGCATTGAAGAAAAATGAAAGGGGCAAAGAAAGCAAATGGAAGTTAATAGAATGCAAGGAACTAGAGCTGTACTGCAGCCCCCAAATGAGGGTCAGTTTTGGTTCCTTTGTTTCTTGGCTATGGAACTTGGATTCTTACTTTTCTCTTCTGTATATGTGGAAAGTAGTGCTTGTCAAACAAGGGGTGTCACACATTTGCTGTGCTCTGCTGCTCATTTTATTGTTCTTGTCTCATGATTTCCAACTGAGGCTCATTTATTCCTTTAACATCTTTTAACTGCACACCTGTTATGAAGTGTTTTCATTTAATACTGAAGTTCTAGCAATGGAGAAAGCATCAGGCTAAGTTCTCCTTCTTCAAAACGCATATATCAAAATCAATAAAGTGTTCATATAGATTTTTGACTACCTGTATCTGGCACTAAATGTCTGGAAAGAAATCAAGTTGGATTCTAGAGGATGCATGAGAATTCTCTGTTAGATTCTGTGATCAAGGCTAGTTTTACCAATATAATGATTTTTTTTTTGGTTTTTGAGCCATATCCGGTGATGCTCAGAGTATACTCCTGGCTATGTGCTCAGAAATTACTCCTGGCTTGATGGACCATATGGGACTTTGGGCAATATAGCCATGGTCCGTCCTAGGTTAGCTTGTGCAAAGCAAATGCCCTACAACTTGTGCCACTGCTCCCAGCCCCTATTATTTAATTTTGAACTAGAAAGGAGAATGAAAGTGACCCATGAGACAAGCTGAGTGAGGAAACACACTGAGAAAAAATAGCAGTTACAAAAATCCTGAAGAAGGAATGTTTATAGAATGGTTGTAAAGCAGCACAGAATCAAATGTGTTGAAGTGATCAAGTAAAGTTATCATGTGAGAAAATGATAATTATGCACGAGACCTGTCGCCTCATCAATGTAGTAAAGGAAGCTTGACTTGGTCTTGTTTTTGTATTTGGTTTACACCCAGAAGTGCTCATGGCTTACTCTTAGCTTTGTACTCAGGGATCATTTCTGATGGGATAAGGGAACCATATAGAATGCCAGGGATGGAACTAAGATCACCTGATTGCAAAGCAAGTGCCTTTTCCTCTGCATTATTGTTTGGTCTAGGTAGCTGTGTTTATATTGATAAAAGAAATGACCCTTATACGATTTGAGCAGAGTTGATTATGATTTTTTGACTGGTAGCTTAATGGTAGAAATTGCTTGATTTGATGATCCATATCTTGGTTCAGAAGCGAGATGATAGTATATATGAGCACATGATAACAAGAACACAAAAATTTCATTTGAAATTAAGTGAGTAGTTCTTGGACTAGTGCTAACAGAAATACAACAGAGTCTTCTGTCAAAATTCTGAAGGTAGAAGAGAGAAAAGAACATTGTATAGACAGAGTGGTAGAGAGAGAAACGATGACTGGAGGAGAAGATTGCATGAGGTATCAAAGACACAATTCAGGATCTGAAATCATGTAAAGATAAAATTCATGATGTTGTTTCCATTACACATTGTAGTAGAGACTTTTAATCAGCAATTGAGCAAAAATATTCCAGATATCCAGCTGCTATTTTTCATGTCATTGGAAGTTTTTAGCCAAAATATGATATTTAAGGTCTGGAGGATTTAGTGGCTGAGATTCTAGGAGTAAGAATGAAAAAGAAAAGCTGTTCAAGACCTGAACATTGATGAAAGCATCTTGCCACCTGTAGTTGAGGGAGAGTGAACAATCCTTCTTAAGAGTAGTCTCCTAGAATGAAAAAAGTAGAACAATGAGGACACATGTTCACAGAAAACAAAAGAAAATTTTTCCTGAAAGCTTGACGGAGTCATTATGCTAAGAGCTGCTGCGTGTTGGAAAAGATGGAGACATGACAGTCCACAGGGAGGTTCTCTCTTGACAAAAATTCTTTAAAGGATAGGAAGATAGAGGAGTAAACATGAGGGAAATGTTTGCTTAAAAGCAGAGAAGTCTTGAAACTCCTATTGAGACTTATTCTAGGAATATGACTGCAGAAATGGGGCTGCCAGAGACTGAAAGGAGAAATAGATTGTGCTTCGGGGACATAGTGGGAAATATTAGAGGTTGCTTATCATTTTCTCTGTTTGAAACAACAGAGGCAAGCAGCATGGGATAGGAGCAGTTCCCTATGAGAATGGAGTAGTTGAACATCTATAGAACCATGATTAAGGTATAAAGAGGACATGACATCATGGCTGGAGACCATGCATTTGCCTCAATACTTTTCTATTGAGTATAATTCCAGGCGCTGAATCTGCATTCAGAATAATTTTCTTTGTACACTTTAAAATGATATAAGAAGAGAATGCAATGATGGAAGGAAGCTAGAGATTGAACAGGAAGATATATGATTAGTGTAACTTCATCATATCTTAAATCCCAGCCCAAGAGATCTATCTTTAAATAGTTCTGAATACTTTTTTGAAAGAAGGTTTTGGTGCCAGAATGATAGAACAGTGGTATTCCAGATTTGAGCCTGATATAAACTCATGAGCACTGACATCTTCATAGATTCAACTATGGTAAGGTCAAAGATGAACCAGCGACTCCCAAATGGGATGACATTATGTCCCTTTGTCTCTGATTGCTGAACTAATAATGAATGAATTACCAGTAGCCTTAGATGCAATTGTAGGATTTTTGTGTTTGTTACTTGAAAAGGGTGTATTTGCAGAGCACGCCGAACAATCTTTTTTTATTAATATCTTTATTTGAACACTTTGATTACAAATGTGATTGTAGTTGGGTCTCAGTCATGCAAAGAACACCCCCCTTCACCAGTGCAACATTCCCACCACCAATGTTTCAAATCTCCCTCCTCCCCACTCCAGCCTGGCCTGTACTCTAGACAGGCTTTCTACTTCCCTCATTCATTCACATTGTTAGAATACTTTTCAGTGTAGTTATTTCTCTAACTGCACTCATCACTCTTTGTGGTGAGCTTCATGTCATGAGCTGGACTTTCCAGCCTTCCTCTCTTTTGTCTCTGAGAATTATTGCAAAAATGTCTTTTATTTTTCTTAGATGAGTGAGGCTATTCTGTGTCTATCTCTCTCCTTTGACTTACTTCAATCAGCTTAATAGATTCCATGTACATCCATGCATAGAAAAATTTCATGACTTCATCTCTCCTGATGGCCGCATAATATTCCACTGTGTATATGTACCACAGTTTCTTTAGCCATTCATCTGTTGAAGGGCATCTTTATTTTTTTCTGATAATGGGGTAATAGTCAAAAACTTTTGGGACCTTCTCTTGTCTGACAAAAAGAGGTACTAATTATATTAAAGCATGAGGACTCACCAATTTTGGGGCTTAACACAATTTTGGTTCTGAGAAGCAGTCATTAGAAATTCTTGAAAAAGTGTCATTTAATGTAGTTCTGTCAGAACTTGGCATTTGACTGAGATTTAGGTAAATGTCTTAGATATATAAGGACTAGTTTTGACTCCTTGTACTGCACGGGAGATAGCATGGAGGCAAGGCGTTTGCCTTTCATGCAAAAGGTCATCGGTTCGAATCCGGTGCCCCATCTGGTTCCCCGTGCCTGCCAGGAGCAATTTCTGAGCATAGAGCCAGGAGTAACCCCTGAGCATTGCCGGGTGTGACCCAAAAACCAAAAAAAAAAAAAAAAAAAAAACGTTTTCTTTTAAAAAGACGTCCTGATTGATTCTGATACATGGTGAGGGAACCCAAGAAGAAAGAACACTTTTATCCACAAGTCGACCGTCAGGGACCCCTGGATGACTCAATGGCAAAGGTACCTGCCTTGTAGGCATTGGCTTTAAATTTAATCTCCTACAGTCACTCAGATGTACTCTCCACAATACCAATGACTGTTGATCTGAGAGCAGCACTGCCAAACAGAGTGAATCTCAGCAAATAACAAATCACACACATGAACCATAATTAAAGTGCATGACTGCTGGTATGCCCTGAAACTAGCAAGGCTCATGCCCCACAGCTCTGTGTGTAAACCTGTGTGTTTCTGAGAAGTGCAACAAAAGGGGGGCAAGAATCAAGGCTGAGATTGGGAGCATTACATTCCCTGATGCATAGTCAGTAGTGAACACCACAGCCAACTATGTGAACACCAAGACCAAACATTTGTGTGACACACTCACTAACCATGCATCAGACTTAAGGGATGGGAGGAGAAAAACTAGATTATGAAATGGGAATTCTATATTTATTTTATTTTAACGTGAAACAAAGCAAGAGTCATAGATTGAATGTGCAATTCAAAAGGTAGATCCATGGCTTAAGGTCACAACTGGAGAGTGTGTTTATTTGCAAAAACAATCTTTGAAAAGCTGTAGAAAATTAATCTGGGAAATAACGAAGATATTTCAGTGTATGAAATCATCCTAGATTATCTGGGTGGATCCCAAATTCAATGGTAAATGTAAAGAGAAGAGAAGAATGCTCGGCAGAAACTAATATGAGAAACTCATGTGAAGGCAGGCAAACATGAAATGCTATAGTCACAGACCATGGAATCACACAGAACTTGATTGAGAAAAGATTACCTTTAGATATTTAAAAGGGTCAACTAGGGGCCCGGGAGATAGCATGGAGGTAAGGTGTTTGCCTTTCATGCAAAAGGTCATTGGTTCGAATCCCGGTACCCCATATGGTCCCCCGTGCCTGCCAGGAGCAATTTCTGAGCATGGAGCCAGGAGTAACCCCTGAGCACTGCCGGGTGTGACCCAAAGACCAAAAAAACAAACAAACAAACAAACAAAAACAAAATAAAAGGGTCAACTACCATCAACTGTTTGATTTTGCCTTTGTGACATTCATTCTGTAAGAGAACAAATTGCTTCTGTGGCCACTGAGATTATGTTCTGTTTTTATAACTGCCATAGTCATTAATGTATTGACAATGCTTTATTTCAGCTATCCTCCCCATCCATATCATTTAACCCAACAATTGAGGTTTCTATTGTAAAATTGTAATTTCTTCATTGGACAACTGAAATTTCTTCGTTGTTTTCCAAAATAATTTTCTACAATTCAGAGACATCATTAAGTCATATATGTACTAGGTGAGCAAAACTGTTAATATTTTAGTTGTTTATTTAATGGGGGTGTAAAATGGGGATGATGTATCTTACTACCATTATTTCCAACAGATAAACTTGGTGTCAAGGCCTGGGAGGAGAATATACTGACTAATTTCTGATTAAAAAGAGTGTGAAAGGACAACATTGGTGGTGGGAATGCCCCTGATTCAATGTCACTATGTACCTAAAATATTACTGTGACAGATTATTTTTTTGTTTGGTTTTGTTTTTGTTTTTGGGTCACACCCAGCAGTGCTCAGGGGTTACTCCTGGCTCCATGCTCAGAAATTGCTCCTGGCAGGCACGGGGGACCATCTGGGGCACCGGGATTCGAACTGATGACCTTTTGCATGAAAGGCAAATGCCTTACCTCCATGCTATCTCCCGGGCCCATTGTGACAGATTTATAATCCACTTTGGTCAAAATAAAATTATTTAATTAAAATAAAAGATTTCGAAAGGGTCTTTTTGACTAAGGACCCAGAGTTACACACAATCTTTATGCTTTCATTTTGTCAATTATTTTCCTACTGTGTCAAGGCAGCCATTTATATGCGTTAGAATAAGGAGACACACGAAAATTCAAATATCCCCTTTTCTCCCATCCCAATTCTGATTGGAAGATTGGAAAAATATTGCTCAGAAATCTTGTTTCAGAGATCTCTGTCGGCCAGGCTGAAAGAATGGAAGAAAGGAGATTAGAGACAAACAGATTTCTATTCTTTTTTTTTCCTTTTTTGGGGGGGGTTTGATTTGGGTCACACCTAGCAGCCCTCAGCGGTTACTACTGGCTATACACTCAGAAATCGCTCCTAGTAGACTCTGGGGACCACAAAGGATGCCAGGATTCTATCCACTGTCCTTTCTGCATGCAAGGAAAACGTCCTACCTCTATGCTATCTCTCCAGGCCCCGTAAAGCAGATTTCTTTTCCTTTCCTTTTTCCCTCCTTCCTTTCCTTCCTTTTTTTCTTCCTTCCCTCTCTCCCTAAATTTATTTCTCCCTTTTTTCGTCTTTTTCTTCCTTTCTTCCTTCTCTCCTTCCTTCTGTTCTCTTTCTTTTTCCTTCTCTCTTTCTTTCCTTCTTTCTTTCTCCTTCTTCTCTTCCTTCTTTCTTTTCCTTCTCTTTTTTTTTGGGGGGGGGGGAATCACACCCGGCAGTGCTCAGGGGTTACTCCTGGCTCCATGCTCAGAAATTGCTCCTGGCAGGCACAGGGGACCATATGGGGCACCGGGACTCGAACTGATGACCTTTTGCTTGAAAGGCAAACGCCTTACCTCCATGCTATCTCCCCGGGCCCCTCTTTCTTTCTTTATTCTTCCTTCCTTCTCTTTCTCTTTCTTTCTTTCTTTATTCTTCCTTCCTTCTCTTTCTCTTTCTTTCTTTCTTTTTTACAATAGAAGCCTCACTTGTTCTTTCTTTCTTATTTTTCTTTCTTCCTTCCTTCCTCTCTTCCTTCCTTCCTTTCTTTCTTCTTTCATCTCTTTCTTTATATATGTTTTTATTTGTTTATTTTTGGATTTGGGGCCACACCCACCAGTGCTTAGCGCTTTATCCTTGTTTTGTGCTTAGTGATCATTCCTGGCAGGGCTTAAAGGACCAGCTGTCATTCTGTATATCAGAGCTGGGTCAGCTTTGTGCAAGATAGATGCTCTGCATACTATCCTCTATCTTCAATGCTAGTCTAGTCATATTTCAATATGTCTAGTACATTTTTGGAAAAATGACCTTTAATTGACTGACCAATATCTACATTCAACTTAAGCTGTAATATCAATAAGAAAGAACTACCATTGACTTGGAGTTTTCTTTTTTTTTTTTTTTTGGACTTGGAGTTTTCTAATAGTAAATTCTTAATGTTGTCTCTTCATGATAATACAAAAATGAACCTCGACATAGCGAACTGTGATGCCTGCCTCAGGCTGTATCAGCAAGTCCAATCTTAACTCCTCCAAATATATTCAGGAAGATGGTTAAGGGAAGAATATCTGAACTGCCCTCAGAGCCAAGGTCTGCCTGTCAATAGGCATGTAAAGATAAATTGGTAGTTTAGATGTTGCCCCAAGCTGCAGAAAGATGCATTGTGAAATTCCTCATCCCATAATCTCCTTCATGGAACTAACTGCAGCCATGGGGATACATACTGATTGTGTAAGAAATATGCTGTTTGATTTAGTGGTATTATTGTGTCCTAAAAGAGGTATAGTACCTTACCATCCTGATATAGAAATTAACTATTTGTTAAGATCCCAAAATATTTAATTAATTTTAGACGATTATAAAGGTCTATGTCTAATGAGACACTGCCACATTTAATGTGTAGCATAATTCATTTTGATTGCAATTCTAAATGTAGAGAAATACAGAGAGGAAAGTTGACTCGAAAAATCACACATAAGTTTCTATATGTTTCTGAGTTTGATTGATCCTGGTATCTCTTGTTTCTCTTTGACAATATGGATTAATATATGGTTATGACTATGGGAAATAACTATACAAGAAAATGATGGTTATTTATTGGTGTCTGTGGGAACAAGTATAAAGTTCAATTATGCTTCTTGGGTATACCACCCAGGTCTGACTATTCCCAGTCAGTGCTTTGTGAGGTCAGATATTCAAAAAAGAATTTCTTTTTAAACAATATATATTATATTTAACTATATTTAAATATTTAACTAACCTTTGGGCTATAGATAATCTTGGGGCTGAAGTGGATAGGATATTTGCTTTACACAGAGTTGTCTTAATTTCAATCTCCTAACCACCACCAGGAGTTATTTCCCGAACTCAGAATTAGGAATAAACCCTGAGCACTTCCAGATCTGTCCCAAAACCAAACAACACACACTAATATCAATTTATAATACACATTTGTATATTTCTGTAGGTACTAGGTATATATGTTTATTAAGTTTTAGTGAAGAAAAGTTTTTGGGAAAGTAAAACAAATAAAAGCTCTTACCTGAATATTTAGAGGATAATATTAACAGTAAATTCATTTGTACTTGATGTGTTTTCACATCAAAATGTATTGAAGAAATTGATGAAAACTATTGATTTAGAATCCTGCAGCTACATAAGATTCCGTAGAGCATTTTAGAGAGAAGGTGTTGTTCATAAACTGAAGACAGCACAAATCAATTTAGAGTTCAGAATGAGAAAATTAGAGACTAAATAATCTTTTATGATATTTTTACCTGTGTTCTTGGCGAAGAGCAATATTAATATATCAGTTTTGTATCTCTCCCTGTCCCTGTCATTAAAAAGTTGTCTTCCCAGAAAATCCTTAAATAAAAGAATTAAACTGAAAATGTCCTTTTACAGTCTATACTTGGATCCTTTGGAATTGAGTCTAGACCTCTCTAAGAGCATGATTCAGCTGATGAGCTTATAAAGGGTTTACACATGTGAACTATTGTTTGATTATAACTATATAAATTAATTCATAGAACATATAATAAACACATTTATATATGATACACATAATTGGAAATGTAAGAGACACATGTATATTACACCTATAAGAATATAAATGTTTATCCATGTGATTAAATAATTTAAATATTACATTGGATAAACATATGTCATATACATATCATGTCACACAATTCTACTTGCCTTTCATATACAAGTTTTTCCATCTAAAGGCATATGTAAAAAAAACTTAACACATTGGGAATCTAGGAGAATTTCTATTTTAGGTAAAGAACAATATGTATTTTCACTTCAAAAAATAAAATGAGAAAAGTATGATGTTAGAGAGATGACAAAATTTTCTAGATGGGGTAAATACTTTCTCTCAAAGATTAAACATAAACTGGTAAAATCATAGAAAAGTGTTAAAATAAGAAGGACTATTATTTTCCTTATGCAAAATCTCCAGAAATAGAAACATTTCCTTTCTCCTGCCTTTAAGCTCTACTAAGTCAGAGAAGATAGATACAGAGATGAAAACTGGATCTCCCAGTAAGAATTTGCCAGAACTTGTGAAGGGTGTTTGTAAAATTTCATTAAGGTCTCAACTCAGGTCATATAAGGTTGTTGGTATCCAAATGAATTTTGGATTACATGTTCTTGCTATTTAAATTATACAGGTTTGAGTTATTTATAATTCAGTTGTGTTCTTTCAAGAAGATACCTTGGATTTAGGAAATCTAATATAGTTTATATGCCTGTTTTAAATTTAAGCATATTATGCAATTCACCATAATTTCTAGGGTCTATTTGCTGTGGATATTTGGCTCCAGTGTGTGAAGGAGAATAGGAACTTGGAAGAAGACCATGGAATCTATCAATCCTAGCTCCACAGTATGCTAATGAGGCTCTGAAAGTGTCACTGTACTTGCTATAAATACTTGTCTTTAAACAAGATTAGTTAGCCCATGCCTCTCCATTCTAAATCCAGGTTTGCCTAACAAGGTAATGACAGTCCTATCTACTGGTGGGATTACTATCTGGTTCATCTTCCACAGACTGAGGAGCTTCTGCTTCAAAGTTCTTTGTGGAAAGAACTACACCATCTCTATGGAAATCACATTTTTAAAAGTTCTTTATTTTAAACATTTTGTATTACAGAGTTGCTCAAAATACAGTTATTTCTTACATTCTCTATTCCAACACCAATGCCCACTATCTGTGTAACATTCTCTCCACCATTGCACCTAATGTTAAAATTTACCCAATCTCCCCTGGGCCTTCCCCTTGGCAGGTATGAATAATTTAGTCAATATTACTTTATTACAACTAAATAGTAATGGAATTATTGAAAAATACTTGATTAAAAGAAAATTTGTGAAAATCGTCATCTCTCTCTTTCATAACAAGGTCATTATGTCATTGTCTGAGGATTTACTTAGCTGTATATTGCTCCTTGAATATTCTGCCGTTGGTTTGATGTTGACATTATGTGACTTCTTTGATAATCTTACATTCTACTTGTAATTCTAAGAGTGTTGCACAGTTTGACTACTCATTCAGTCAGTAAAGGACATTGGGATTGGTTTCCATTGGAGGATGTTGTAAATCCTTAGGCAGAATTTGCTATAAATTTACATTATTCTACATTAAATGCCTCGAAAATGAATCGTCCACTCTGGCTTTTGAGAAAACTTTAAGGCATCATCTCTGAATAGACCCTATGAAAATTTATAGAGAAATATGCATATATCCAAAGACCCATCATTGTAGAGACAATGAAGCCTCATGTTAAGAATATTAACTATAGGGGCCCGGGAGATAGCATGGAGGTAAGGCGTTTGCCTTTCATGTAAAAGGTCATCGGTTCTAATTCCAGTGCCCCATATGGTCCCCCGTGCCTGCCAGGAGCAATTTCTGAGCATGGAGCCAGGAGTAACCCCTGAGCACTGCCAGGTGTGACCCAAAAACCATAAAAAAAAGAATATTAACTATAATGCCAGTAGAACTTTCATATACTATGTTATTATCATTACCATATTAGCACTTTCCTTGTAACCAAAGAAGAGTTTAAAAAATTGATAGGGAGTCATTATTCTCTCGTGTAATTTCATTGAGAAACTTGCCATCTCATTTGTATTCCCAAATGTATTGAGAGCGTATACATTACAAAGACAGTCCTTTATCATGATGGCATAGATTCCATTGCATGATTCCATGGTAATGTTTTCTGCACTGGTTGGCAATCTGTCTTGAATAATGATTGATTGCTCTTAGTATTTCAAAAAAATCATGACAAAAGGTACTAAAATCTGTATCTCTAGAGCAAATGTTTTCTGCCTCTTTATGCCTAAGCCCTCTGTCCCCTGAGACCACTGTCAAAAAGCTGGACTTAACATGGCATAACTATATACACCTCTTCAGTGGGACAAATGTTCTTCAGCATATTTTGTCAGTGTCGTTATTAGATTTTATGGAGGGAAAATGTCAAGCTACCTTTCAGATATGCTCATATCTATAATGAATAATTTTAGAGTGCAAGAAAAGTAAGATCATGGACCACTGTGAAGACAGTGTTGGAACAGAATGCAATCGTTCCCTTTTGGGACTGTAGAATGGACACTGCTGACTTTGCATATTCCATTATGATGGGTATGCAGGAATCTAAACAATTGGCACATACATTAAGGATGGGAAATCTGTCAATCTAAGTTTCTTTTCTTTCTTTTTAAATCAACCTCAGACTGGTTATGGCTTGCATCATCTTGGTTTCTATCTGCATTTACATTTTCCTCTTAGTGTCTGATAGACACTGTGTAGCTTAATTCCTGCAGTTCTCTTGCAAGGATGTCTTAGAGATATCATCTATTACATCAAAAGACTGAGGCTTAGAGGGTTATATGATGTGCATGGTGTCATGTGGCTTACATGTCCTTATTTTAACTGCTCTTTTCTCTATTCCATACCTGCTTGAAATTGAGGTAGAAAGGAAGGGAGTTAAGTACTGAAAGAAGCAAATTTTTCTCTGAGTAGCCAAAGCATGTTATCATGAACTCCAAAATGAGCTTGGCAACGAAGTAAGTAAATTATAATAATGTATATACCATCTTACTTTTTTTAACAAACTGACTTTTTTAGAAGACCCAGACCAATTATATGGATAATATTCTTGATTCACTAAATCATAAGAGTTTTCAACTCACAGGACTTTCTCAGACATTGCTTTAGTTCCTAAAATCCATTCCTCATTTCTCTAGCTAGTTCATCATTGTTCTTAGATTCATATCCTATTCTACAACTCCCTTCCTCTGCCTTATTGTTTCAAGGCCTTAGATTTCCAGTGCTAACTTCTAAGCCTCTTTTAGCTCTTCTCTGAGCTTTGTGTCTGCAGGACATTCTCACTACATTTTCGATGAATTTATGCCCTCTCCTCCTATTTCCTTTACTAAACCTTTTCTTGTTTAGCATTTTTACTGTTCTGATCCTTTTTTTTTTTAATTTTACATTTTGCCTATTCCCTCTTGTTGCCTATTCTTTTTTTTCTTATCTTCTTTTTTTAAGCCATACCTGGTGACATTTAGGGGTTACTCCTGGCTATGTGCTCAAAAATCACTCCTGGATTGTTGGACCATATGGGATGCCAGGGAATCAAACCATGGTCCGTGCTAGACAAAAGATTGCAAAGCAGACACCTTGTGGCTTTTTTTGAACCACCGTTCTGATCCCTTATCATCTATTCTTATGTCGGCTTACTGATCAGTATTTCCCGAATATTCACACTGTTGGGGGCAGATCTGTTCCAAAAACAAGTGTTAAAATGCAGACAAGTTTTCCATCACTCAGGATCGAAATGGTGGAAAGATACAAATAACAAATGAGCAAATATGATAAATATAGCTTTAGAACTGGTTAGGGCTACAATGGAAATAAAATATGATCAATAGTTGGGGCTGCATAAGACTACTGATCACAAGAGACTCTCAAGGAAAAAGATTCATTTGAGTTGAAACATGAGTTCAGTCTGGAATGAAACTGGGAACATAGAGAGAAGGGGCATGACATATATTGAGATGAATGTTGTGTGTTATGTCAGGCTAGATCTTATTAGATATCTATAACTTACTATTTTCTAAATGCGAAGGGATGGCAATAGGGAGATATGGAAAAGAAAGCTACCTTGTCCATTTACCCTATTTGAAGGATCCCAGGTACTGTTCCATGGAAGTTGGGGAACTAGAGTCAAGTCTGAAATTTGACTCTTAAGAATGGTCCAGGCAACTTTTGCAGTATCTCTACCCATGTGGTAGTAATGGAAGGTCATCTTATCTTTCTGACACTGTCACATTCATTTCTGATGGAGTTGAAATGTCTTCATCTGGACCCACAGAAGAGGATTCTCTCCCTTTTTAACTGTCTACAAAAATCAGTCTGGCACTTAGAAAAGCCATACTAAGCCACCATGTCTATTCTTTCAGATTGAGAGCACTGTTTGTGGAGCCTTGGGAATTCTAACAGGATCCTGATCAAAGTAAAAGTTATACAACAATGCAGTTCATCACTAGAGAAATTTTCGTTCTTTTAATTTCTTGTTGACAAGGTCTTATAATGAAATGTTTTAATATTACCTTTATAATTCATCATTTTAAAAGCTGGAAGAATCGGCATCTAAAAGCTGAAAATCAAGAACACACTGAACTATATTCAGATTTTTTCTTTCGCTTCACACTGAATTTTATAATATTCCATATCATTTTCTCCCAATTTCACAAAACTGCTTTAGATTGAGGCTTAAAATTTAATTTTCATTTGCAAGTCTTCCAAATAGTATGCCAAGGTTATCATTTGGTCTATAAGTTCCATGCCATGTGTATTTATTTTTCTGTTTAAATTGTAAATCATTATGAATATTGGGAATTTTGTCACTCCAGACCCACAATGGTAGGACTGTTCTTAAACCATGAGAAAGAATCATTTGTAAGGTAAAACTTCCGAAGTTTCTAATTCACTCTTGAAATATTAGCAGAAATGCTGCCAAACTTAACTCCTGATTTTCTATCATTTTAAATAGAAGCATAAGCATTATCAGTTTTCCAGCAAACAGGATGGGATTTCCTAAATCCTCTGGATGCCAATATGCTATAAAGCTTTCTAAGTGACTGGAAAATAGAGATGGTGATACAGTTCTCAAAGTAAATCAACAAGAGACTTCTCTTATATATAGTTTCTGCAAATATAGTTTGCAAAGCAGATACCATTTAAGGCAGTTCTATATCAGATAGCCTTCAAAAGTCATTCTGTGTTAAAATATGATTTTAACTCTACATATATATCATATACTGTAACATATGCCAAATATTATTATCATAACTGGATTTATGCTCAATCATAAATGAGAAATTTATTCTTTTATGTTTATATATAGTCACTCAAAATTATAAAAATATTCATGATTGGGGGCCAGAGTGGTAGCACACCGTAAGGGCTTTTGCCTTGCCTGCACTAGCCTAGGACGAACAGCGATTCTATCCCTGGTGTCTGTTCCATATGGTCCCCCAAGGCAGAATTTCTGAGCTCATAGCCAGGAGTGATTCCTGAGTGTCACCAGGCATGGCCCCCAAACAAAACAAAACAAAATGATATTCACAATTGGGTTTCAGGTATACAGGATTTCAACATCAACCCATTCACCAATGACCAGTTCCCAAGTCCCACCAAAGTACCATTACTTACATTATATACCTCCTACATTCTGGTCATGGTATGTTATTTGTTTCCCAAGCACATCTAGGGGTGATCTCTGAGCCCTGAATTCTGTTTGTTGTGGTTCAAACATATTCCCCTCTATTAAATCTAAAGTAAAAGCAAACATTCCAACCACAATGGTGTAGTTTAATGGTCACTTATAGGATTAGGTAAAAATAAAGGTTTGTGTGTATGTTTTTTGCAATTTAAGGCCCATTCAGCCTGGATTGAGAGACAGTGCTAAGAATTAAGTGTGTAAATACAATGGGAACTTTTCCAGTTCACTTTTCCCCTTAGAGAAAGAAACTGTAGGGGTTCACAGCAAATAAACATTACCAGCATTTTCTCTGTTTTCAGAATTACTAGTGGGAACAAAGCAATGTTAATGAATACTTGGTGTTTCTAACTTTGCCTTTTAAGAGGAACCTGGAGAATAAAGAGACTGAATACTCTAAGAGAAAGGGCAGGTTCCAAGAAGAAAGGACAAAATGCAGAGGCTAGAGATGCAGATCTGTGATACAATTAGGTGTGAACTTTTGAGACCAGCCCTAGGTAAATAGGATTAAAAGGGAGAAATATGAGTTAAAAAAAAAAGACAAAAGAAAAGGATGCTAGCACTTCCAAGGAATTCGAGCCCTGACTATCCTCTATGTACAAAATTTATTGTTAAGAATCCATACTTATCGGGGCCCGGCAGTGGTGCTGGAGGTAAGGTGCCTGCCTTGCCTGTGCTAGCCTAGGATGGACCGTGTTTCGATCCCCCGGTTCAAATATGGTCCCCCAAGCCAGGATCAACTTCTGAGCACATAGCCAGGAGTAACCCCTGAGCGTCACCGGGTGTGGAAGATTGTCTGCTTTGTAAAAAACCAATAATAATAAAAGAATCAATACTTATCAAAAGAAGAAGAGAATTATTTGGTAAAAATGCATAACTCTTAATTTATTTCAGCCTGGCTCTAACACATCTGTGAGCCTTGGTATTTTGGGACAAACATCTTTATAATGGTCTTTCTCAAGGGGACATTCATCTAGGAGAGGAATCAGAGTTATAGCATTAAAGATTCCCAGCTGGGGTAGAGGTTTTAAAGCTTCCATAAACTCTTCATTATGTCCATCTTCTTTATCTACTTAATCCCCAATAAGTGAATATCTAGTGAGGAAATTCTCTTCATATAACTCTTCTGCTCTGCTGACTACACTGTGGCTGTTTATTTTTTGGGGGGGTGCATAATTTCTTTCAATCAAGAACTACCTATTGAATCCTTTCCAATCATCAGAGTGCTGATTTTATTCTGTTGCGAAAATTGAGGGGGGAAAAAGTGGATGGTACCAGAAGCAAACATTCGCATGAGCATAAATAGAAAATAAAAATAAAATGATCATACCTCAATATCAAACCCAAAGTCAATGACAACAGAATCAAGATAACACAATCTGTGTCAACCTGTAAACAGAGAGGAACTACTTACACTAGCAATCCAGGTTCAAGGGGGTGGTATATGATGCAGACTGGGACAGGGTTAGAGGGAGGTCAACACAGGTAGTGGAAATGGCCCCATTTCACTGTCAATTTGCACCTTAAATATAACTGTGAAAGTCTTGTAATTCACATTGGTCACAATAAAATTAACATAATAAAAATAAATAAAACCTGAAAGGGTAAATATTCCACTTGAAACAACATGTGTGCTAGTAAAAGCAATGATAAATTGAAACATGTCATTGGAATACAATGTGAAGTAGACATAGTTCTCCAAACCAGTGGTTAGTTGCCTTAGGGGACTCATCTTATAAGTATCCACATCTCCCCCTCATATCAGTAAGACTGCCAGCAGGGAGCAGAATCCAATTTAGATGATTAAAAAAACTTTAATGAATGAACTATTTATAGAGGTTTGGTTAAGTTCAAGGGAACTAATAATAAGTGGTGTTGAGTCTGCCTGGAAGCAATCAAGAGAAGTTGTGACTTGTCTTAGCCTGTAGGGGACTCAGAGAGAAAATAGTTCAACAAAGCAGAAAGAGTGGAGAAAAAGAAAAGGGTTGTCCTCATCAGGAACCTTCCAGAAAAGCAACACCCTGCAAGAAAATATGGGCTTGAGAAAGAAGAGACAGAGTAGTGGATGTAGTTGCAATTCTTTCTCCTCCTTGGCTTTCTTGTCGATTCATCTGGCTGGCTGTCAGGCACCATGTCAATAGACAGGATGGGGATCATACACAATTAATTGATAAGTCTCCAGAATTTTGATCAGGCTAGAAAAAGGAAGAAGCAAGCTCAAAGGACAAGGATGTAACTAGAGACCCTAGTTGCAGGTATCGAAATGGAGCAGGTTACCTAATTCTATGAACCATGGTGCTTAAATAGCATGACTAATATCAGGAAGATATTCCAAGGGGATTGAACAGATTAAGAAAAAGCAAGAAATGAAAAATCAAGATAATTTATTTAAATTGGCTGATATATACCCCCAAATATCGGGGTATGTCATATTTGTCATCTTGAAAGGGGGATGAGGAAAGTTTTGCTTATCTAACTGGCCGGTTTGAAGTGTCATTGGTAATGGAGTGCTTTGGACCTCAGGAGAGTACTTTACTAAAACAAATAGTCTAGCTTCAGAGAGAATAGTATGCAGAGAAATCAGTCAAGAAAACCTTTCACTAGCAGGGTAAACAGTTATATTGGTCTGTTAATGATACTGGCAATGAGGAGCAACTGGGAAAGCAAGGTGATAGGACTTAACTATGAAAGGAGTTCCAAGAGTATAGACTTTTGAGTGTTTCCTCCATACTATAGCTATACATAACAAAAGACACAAAGATGGAGTTGAGCTGATGGGAATAGAGGCTAAGTCATTTGTTCTGGGAGATGACGACTTCAGAATGAATGATATTCAACTTGGAGATAGCTTCACATAGATGTGGGTGAGTGAAATTCTCTACATAGAAAATAGATTTATTTGTTGAACTTGTGGGGAACTGCTCAGTCGCTGTGATAAGATGAATGCAAGATGCCATAAGCTAGAATCTGATGCTGGAGAAGAAACAAAGGAAATACTGAGCTGACAGAGACCATGAAAGGAAGCTTTTTTGAAGCTAAAGTGTTTCTAAAGAGAGCTCAACCTGAGAAAGAAAGAGATGTTGGATTAAAATCACTCCAACAGAAGCTGTGATGATCATAGTGCAGCAGGAGTGGACAAGAGGAAGCAGGGAGGAGGCAGATAAGAGATTATTTCCCTGAGATTCCAGCTTTCTGGAATAGAGATCCAGTTCTCTTATCATCTTCTCACCTGCTTTTTAATAAATGACAGAGACTGTTGTTCTTGAAAAAATGCAGTAATACTATGCTAAGAGTTCACAGGATGGATATACAACTTTCTCAATGGCCCAGTCAGAAATACAATTGCCATATTATTCAAATGCTTAGAGCATAAAGCACACATTCCTTTTATGTTTGAAAAATTTTAAGGAACATTTTAAAGAGCTATAGGGAATCATTTGTTATAGATGTGCTTATTACCACTTTAAATGATCACACTCTTCAAAAAAGTAAATTAACTACATACAATATTACTTTTACTTTCAGAAGCTTGACCACTGAGAGTGTTATAAACTCTTTGTAGCTAGCAGGGCAGAAGAGAGAATACAATGTGTAGTGTGTTTGCATGCAATGGATTCAGTATCATTTATGGTTTTCTGAGCACTGCCAGTCATGATCCCTTAGTACAGAGTCAAGGATAAGCCCCAGTCAAATTGGTTGCTCCCCTTCCTTGTAAAACACACACACACACACACACACACACACACACACACACACACACACAAAACCCACCACCACCACCATTACAACCAAAAATATGTCTTACCTATTTCTTGGTAATTTCTTCCTGTTCCAAGGTGAGATGTGTGTAGGCATTCTAGCAATCCTAGGCAGTTGCCAGCATATGTGTGAGCAGTATATTGAAGCAAAGGAACTTATGGTTTGAAAGGACAGACAGTGGCACCATATGTAAAAGGAAACTGATCAAATCAATAGAACCAAACTTGTATGCTGACCCTTACCATGTCGCCCATATCAACCACTACCTTTGTAACACCCATAGAAGAAAGGAAGGGAGGAAAACTATATGATCAAGCATTAAACAGCTTTGGCTTCTGGACTTCTATTTTATTTTATTGTATTTATTTTATTTTGCCTTCTTTTTTCTTTGTTTCTATGTATTTGCTTTTAGGGCACACCTGTTAATGTACAGGGTTATTCCTGACTTTGTACTCAGGAATTAATTCTAGCAGTGCTCAGGGAACTATATAGCATGCCAGAGATCAAACTTCGATCAGCCACTGAATAGGCAAATGCTTTACACACTATATACTATTGCTCCAGCCCCAGGGTCCTATTTTATTGATCTGGTTAATGTCATAATAATTTTTTAGAGTTGTTACTATCAAAATCCTCATATTTTACGTAGTAGCCATTTCATTTTTCCAAAGAAAATGTCAGAGTACAAGTGATTTGGTATTTCTCTTAACTCACTGAATGCAAAGGAAGAATGAATTCCAGTGACCATCGCAAAGTCTAGAAAGATGCTAAAGGAAGTTTTTGGAGTGCTTATGATTTATGTTTTTACTTTCCTACCAGTCACATAAAAGTGCTTACTATCTAAAAGTCTGTCCAATTGTTCATCATGATATGATTGTTTCTGTACTAATGCCACACCTCAATACAGTGTTCTGAAAGGTGAATATTTGGAGACCAGAAAGATAGTACAATAGATAAGGCGCTACCCTTGAACCATATTTGATTAGGTCCCTGAGAATTTCCAGGAGTGATTCTTGAGTCCAAAGCCAGAAATAATCTCTGAATACAGCCCAGTGCCACCCCAAACTAAAACCAAACAAAATTAAAACAATTATTTTAAAGAGCTAATGAAAGAGAAATCTCTTTTAGTAGTGGAGCACACCCAGAAGTCCTCCTGTTTCTGACCTCAGGAAGCATATTGAACCATATTGAGATTCTAAGTATTGAACCCAGGTTGGCCACATACAAGGAAAACATCTTACCCACTGTATTATTACTATGGTTCTGGGAGAGGAATGATTTCTGAAAGAAAAAAAAATACGTGTTTCATCTTCTTGCATTGTGTGCAAATTTTTAGCTCCCAGGTGATGCTGCTTTTTTGTGAGTTGGCTCTCAGCTCTTGTATTTCATATGTTCACTTCTTCTCACATATTTGAGGTATCTCTTTGATGAGAAAGTGCAATCGACTTCTTTCTTTGATGGGCAAAGAATGACCCCCATACTCAAGCACCCTTCATATTGTCTGCAGAAATGCAATGGGATTAATCTTTCCTTTGTCTTTCTGCCTTTCATGTGGTTGACTGCATACCTCCTGCAAAAGGATGCCAGAGCCAAGAACTCTTCCTGGGAGCCCAAAGGATTTTACTCACCAGCTTCCAAATCCCTGGCAAGCATATTTTATTGCTCTACAGAATGTCTAGAAGCTTGGAAGCATGGATAATATTGGAAATAAAGCAGAGACCTATTTTCCTGACCCAAGCCCAGACTAGCTCTCAGTGAATGTTATGAGTGAAAATAGTCCTGTTCTTACCATGTAGTAAGAAGTTATGATTAAAAAGACCCAATTATTCCTTCATTTTAATACTTTTTAACCACTCTATAGGAGAGAAAATTTAATAGGCATTACTTAATTTATTTTTATAGCTTTTACTCTCTTGTTTCAATTTTTTTCTTCTTCAAACTAATTTTATTATCTAAATTGGACAATTAAGGTTTTCCTGGAAGGTGCCATGACCCAGGTTGTCTTACTCCAGGTATAATTTATTTTGGTCTTTTTTAAAATAGAACCTTTGGCTTCCTAGCTTAATAGGGTAAGATAAGTAGATAGGGCTACTACATTTAAAGTAAAAGATCTATTTTGTTTTCAAATTAAGCATTGGAATAAATACTTTAGTGTTGAACACTCAAGTGTTTGGCTTATAATATCTTTAAATATTTGCTTTTGTCCCTAGGTTAAAAACTTGGGGTGGTGGTGGCAGAGAAAGGTGTTTAGGGATAATTCCTGACTCTGTGCTCAGGAGTGATCCCTAATGGTACTTGAGAAGCCATATATGGTGACTAGAATCCAACCAGGGCAGATCACGTGCAAAGCAAGTCCCTAAACCCTTGTACCATCTTTTTGGCCTTTGTGTTATAGTTTTTATAATATTTCCCATCAATAAATGCATCTGCTACCATGTTGATGAAAGGTTTGGCTTCAGTGCATAACAGAAATGGTATAAACTCCTATGAAGTCCATTAGAGTGAAGCATAATTTTTATTTCTACCACTTGTTTGTTCCATGGTTTGGAACAACTTAATTTCTATAAACCTCACTTCCGTTATCTACAAAACCCTTCCTCAAAGGGTTATCATTTAATAAATGGGAAAATGGACAATGTTTTATTCAGCACTTTCAGAAATGCTATCTCATGAAAGAGAATTGTTCCCACAAACTACTTTAATAAACAATATTCAAATATTTGGAGCGCACAGGCATATTTGTCACTTTGGTACATTCTCAGAGGTCGTGTGCTACCTTTTCAGGCTGCCCCTTTGATTAATGCTCAAAATATGGGTCCCCTTTATGTTTCCACTTTCATTTGTGGGAGAAGCAGGCACTGAGTCTTGGTTTGAGAACTCTCTGTCCACAAGTAGCTGGGCAAGACAGATCACATGACAAAGCTGACTTATGTGGCAATGATAGATTCTAGTGACAGAATCTTCAAGGAACTCATCTAAGGGAATGAAAGGGGAAGCCGATTGGAAATGGCATCATGGATCTCAATTGTGTCCATAATTGAAGGAATCTCAGGGCAAGCTTTTCCAGAGACCGGCGGTCAGATGCTAGCAGCAACTTATATGATCCCATCATGACTATAAGTCAACAACATGAAAATCAAAATCAAACTCTTTAGATAATTTGTACACATGGAAATATTTTATGGTCCTGATCTTTTGTGATGTGGATTTGTTAGAAAATTTATTTTGAGGGTTAGTAATATTAGCAATTATATATGTAATGTACAGCCAGCTCACAATGACTACAATTCTTAGAACATTTTTGTTGTTGTTGTTGTTTTGGGGGGGCACACCCGGTGACACTCAGGGGTTACTCTTGGCTATGTGCTCAGAAGTCGCTCCTGGCTTGGGGGACCATATGGGAAACCAGGGGATCGAACCGAGGTCTATCCTAGGCTAGCGCAGGCAAGGTATGTACCTTACCTCCAGCTCCACCGCCCGGCCCCCAATTCTTAGAACTTTTAAAAGAGAAGCATTTATTTTCAACCGACAAAGAAGGCTTCATGCATATGAAGAACAGCCTATTTTAGAATTTAACGTATAATAGTATTAACTTTTAAATCGAGTTGAAAAAATATAGTATGTTATGGAGAAATTGAGTTACTAGAGTGGTTTCATTTTTGAAAACCGAATCAAGAGCTTTAAAATTAATTTAGTTTTGCACAAAATGTGCACAGTGTAAAGTTTGTTTATTAATAATCTTCTTTGGACTGAAGCTTTTGAATGAAAAACAAGGTGATTTTGAAGCTTTGCATTTCATTGATAACTGGGTATCATATTTTTATTTGCAATAAACATGAATTACACCTCACTTGTAGGTGGAGTTCTGTCTGCACTTAGATTCACATTGCCTGGTTTCTAATATAAATATAGCTAAGGCAGACGAACCTGTTACTAATTTGAGGTATTCATTTTATCTTTAATCATAGGTCTTTGATTAATGATTGATATAATCATAAATTATAGCCTCAAGAATGTATTTTAGTTAATTAGTGGGAACCATTTAAGACATTTGAGAGACTTTCTATAGAGCTATTGTCTTAATTTATGACAAATTATAAGTAAGAAGTAATTCTATTTGACAATTGAGTCCTTAAGAATTGGGAAGGGAGGTTAATACTTTGAAGGTATAGTAATTAGGATCCTTGACTTTGAATTAGATATTTTTCATATCTAATCTCATCATACCACATCTCAGAAGTGTGTGTGGGCAAGTTTGCATTATTTTCATATCTTAAATTTCTCTTATGAAAAGTGGGATATTGAAAGGTTACTGAGATAGTTAATTTCTAAGTAATTTACATATCAGATAACGTTGCTCATTAAACCATGCATCATTTAACAGATTGTTTCATATTAAAATAGATTACAACTTAAAATAACTATCATGTAATATATATGTATACATATATACATGATAGTTATTTTATATATATATATAGTTGCTCCAGATCCATTAGTGTTCAGGCTTTATTCCTGACTCTGTGTCAGTGATCACTCCTAATGGTGCTTGAGCGACCATGATAAGCCAAGGCATGCTACATGCAAGGCAAATGCTTTCCATCTGTACAATCATTCCAGTTCCTTAAATACAGTCTTAGAGCCAAATTTGGATTACAGAATTATCCTCAGTTCTTCAGATATCAAGATGCACAGTACGGGGCCTGGTAGATAGCATGGAGGTAAGATGTTTGCCTTTCATGCAAAAAGGTCATCAGTTCGAATCCTGGTGCCCCATATGGTCCCCCGTGCCTGCCAGGAGCGATTTCTGAGCATGGAGCCAGGAGTAACCCCTGAGCACTGCCGGGTGTGACCCAAAAACCAAAAAAAAAAAAAAAAAGATGCACTGTACTCTCCATCCTACACATCAACTTGTGTGTAGTTCTTTAAGGACAGGTATCAGAGGATCACATTGTATGAAGCTGAGATGTTGTTGATCTGCTGCTATGGATTTTATTGAGTCCAATGTGATGTGAAAGTAAAATAATGTAGGTTTGTTTCAAGTCCACATATCAATTGTGCTGTATTTAGCAGTTTTAACTCGGTGCTAGGTGATTGATACTAGAGTAGTGGTGAAAGCAATCTGGCACTGAAGTAGATATAATACATTGATATATGTGTCCACTCATATTTTTCTCAAAAATTAAACAGTTTTTTTTCATAGTTTCTATGTTGAGGAGTCATGAAAGTGACTTAACTGGTTCAGTTTCTCTGATGAGCTTTTCATCTCAGAATCAAGTAGAGCAGAATTGGTTAATTGTTTGTCTAGAACTGCAGGAAACATCCTGGTGGCTGTATTTGCATGTTTATCAAACTGACTGTTGTAGGAGATAGACCTCAATACCTTATTAGCTACACCACACTGAAGGGAAGTTTTTGGGGTTCCTATCGGAAATACTCAGAGACAGAAAAAAATTTATACCCTATGATAGCCTGGCCCAAGAACACACAACATTATCTAAAAATCTCAGGAATTATAATGAAGAGGTGATAAAACTCTTATTTCTTTTCCTATTTAGAAGAATAAAGAGAATGAGTAATATAAGATAAGAATTATTGTTACCCTCTTAGATTTTGACAACAACAACAAAAAAAAAAACAGTGGTGCACTGAGCTGATGGGAGGTGCAGATTTGGAGGAAATGCATGGAAATAATTTCCTTGTATGATAGAACTCTCTTGAGCTTTTGAAAGTAAAGGGAAAGCTATGAAATTGCAGTTAAAATTTTTATTTATACATTTATTTAGTTAGTTAGTTCTTGTACCACACCAGGTTGGGCTTAGGGGTTACTTCTGGCTCTGCACTTAGGATTTAATTAGGGTAGTGCTCAAAGAAACGTATGAAGTGCTGAGAATTGAACACAGGTTGACCATGTGCAAGGTAACTACCTGCTTTTTTGTTCTACTGCTCTGGCCCCAGCAGTTTAGACATTTAAATAAAATCTTTTAAAATTATTAATGAGAAAGTACTTTTAAGAATTTAGTTTTTTTTCTTGACATGGCTACATGAAATTTATGCTCAAGTCTATTTATGATGATCTCTTCAAATTCTTGATAAGTATCTTTAACTAGAAAACTTCATTAATCCAAGTAGATAATAAAAGGATTAAGATCCTCTTATGGCTATTTAAAATTATATCAAATTATGTCTAAAGATGATAACAGCTCATTCTTTTCTATTTATTGTGAACAGGTGAAGGGATTTTAAATCCAGTCATTTATTTTTCTCATGACAAGTGTTTGAAAATGATGAAAAAACTCCAATTTACAAGTGTGCTGCAGGATCAAAGATACTGAAAAGCAAATTTGGGGAATCTTTGGAAAAGCACATCGAAATCTGGACAAAGCTGTGTATGAGAATATGCAGATAGCAGATTGCTGGCTAGAGGTTGGATCTTTGGGAGCTTCTCCTTAACCCCCCCCCCCAATGTTGTTTCCCTTATAGTCAGTCATGGTTCTACTCAAGGCTTCGGGAGAAGTCTCATATGGTATATTGTGTAAATAAGGACAATGCCCTCAGCTATTGAGAGAGATACCCAGAGGAGAGAGACCTGACCCTTGGTTCTACAAGTACATCATATTGTGACTGAATGTTGTTCATTATTTTCTGTCTAATCAGTTACATCCACTCTGGTTTCTATGCAATCCAAATATTCTGCACAGGGAATGCTGAGTCTAAGCATCAGTTTGCTGATTTTCCACCCAAGAAGTCTAGGGTATAACTATTGATAAGCTCATACATAGCCCCCCTACAGTAGATTAAAAGATTTTGAGCAGAACTGTAGTGTGGCCCAGCTTTGGAGCACATAGCTTGCATATGAAGGTCTGGATTTTTTTTTTTTTT
>PVKC010000950.1:0-56750 GCA_004027635.1 Crocidura indochinensis | reverse complement strand
TTTATTTCACCCATCTATTTGAGTGCATTCCTTCTTATATAGGGTGTTTCATTACCTTTTATGTGGTGAAGGGCAAGAGTATTCTTGGATGGGTTAAAAAGGGTATATGTCGCTGAAAATGGTAATAAATAAAAAAAATAAAATAAATAAAAATAAAAGAACATTACTTTGACTATTGTCTGAAGTTCTGTGAGCTGTGCCCAGGGCCCCCACAAGCCAGGAGTTCTGTTCCTCTTGTACTGGCTTGTGGGGTGGTGCACTGGCATGGATAACTAAAGAGTTCTTTAGAAAAAAAGTAGTTCTCAATATGCTTTAATAGGCAATGTGTTGAATGTTGATTTCTGTACTCAACTGAGATTTGACACTTCATGGTATTTGAAGTGGAGGCTGTAGAATGGTAATTAAATATTCAACTCCTTTTTTCCCCCTCAAAAAGAAAAATCTGAAAATAATTTTTACTCAATTTAAGCTGACTTAAGTTATATTTGTTTTTCTCTTAAAGTCATTTTGTTCTGTTAGGTGAAGAAATAGAGCCATTTTATGGAGCAGATTTGCCACCTGAACACTAATAAGACTGTTAATGTTTGGTTTTTGCTGCCTTCATTTGTCAAAACAGCTGGTCACTCATTCATATATTTTTCCCTGTCTGTCTCTGTTTCAGTCTGTCTTCTGTTTCCACTTCCCCCTTCTAGTTTTTTTATTTCTTTTATTTCTGTAAATGAGAAGTATTCCAAGTATTTCTAATATAATATTGTTTTTACACTTAAAGATTTTTGCTTGACTCTAAAACTTGTTCCTGGCATCATGTTGGAAGATTTTTAGCCTGGGTGAAACTTTTCTTTGGGGTCATAAAAGTGTTGGACCATTGCTGCCCTCTGCTCTTTTTCTTCAAGGCTGACATTAGTGGTTTCAGTTCTTATTGAACCTTTTTTCCATCAACACTTCAGAGCCTATTAGAGGACTGTATGTGAATTTTTTCTTAGGATATGTGTAGAGAAAAGGGAAAAAAAACATGCAAGTTACAAATGGTTTCATTTAACAAAATGACTATTTCCCTTTGGAAAGTTTTGTCTTTTCTTTAAAATTTCCAGGAGTTGGGTGGGCTTGATGTTTGCTCTTCCACTGCATCTCTCCACCCACACATTAACCTTGGCACAAATTCTGAGAGGTTTCAGCTTAGTTCTAGGCAGACAGATCCTTCTTGAGGACTAACCAAGACACACTTTCCTGCTGATAACCCCTGAGCATTATTGGATGTGACCCAAAAGCAAACAAACAAATGAACAAAAAGTTTGTCTTTCTTTCCTTTTTGCTTGTATATGTTCTCTCAAGAAAGTTTGGAAAATACTGGGATATATAAAGAATATAATTTGTGTTTTGTTTGTTTGTTTTGATTTTGCTGATACTCAGGGGTAACTCCTGGTTATGTGCTCAGAAATCACTCTTGGCTTAGGAGAACCATATGAGATGCCAGGGGATTGAACCGCAGTCTGTCCTAGGTCAGCCGCTTGCAAGACAAATGCCCTGCTGCAGCGCCATCGTTCTGGCCCCAATAATATAATTTGAAAACTAATTTTGTTGCAGGATACTGCTTATTCTTCATGCTAATTTAAAAATTGTGTCAACCCTTACCAGTTTTATTCTGTAAACATTATTCTGATACCTCAGTCTCCTGAGGACTGACAGTAGTGATTCCTAAGTGCAGATCCAGGAGTAACCCTGAGCAATTTATATTTTTTATTTTATTTTTTCATTGTTGAGCCACACCAAGTGATGCTCAGGGCTTAATCCTGGCTATGTACTCAGAAATTGCTTCTGGCTATGGGACACCAGGGGATCAAACCGAGGTCTATCCTGGGTCACCTGCGTGCAAAACAAACGCTCTACTGCTGCGCCATTGCTCCAACCCCAACCCTGAGCAATTTTTGACCACTCTGCAGCCAGATGTATATGAGCACCAAAAAAAGAGGTGCAGTTCTCAGGAACACAGCAGATGTGCAAGAGCTACAGCCAGTGTGACCTCTGGTGAGTTTAAGTATATTGGCACCCACACCTAATTCAAGCAAACTCCAAAATCATACTTGTGTGCCTCAGCTGCAGGTTGGAGCCCCAGTGAATACATATACAATCACCTCAGCTAAAGGAATGCAAGCTCTGTGGCCAAGTGTAAGAGCACCTCAACTTGGGGGCCGGAGAGATAGCATGGAAGTCGTTTGCCTTACATGCAGAAAGTTTGTGGTTCGAATCCCGGCATCCCATATGTTCCCTGAACCTACCAGGAGTGATCTCTGAGCATAGAGCCAGGAGTAACCTCTGAGTGCTGCCGGGTATGACCCAAAAACCAAAACCAAAACAAAACAAAACAAAAGAGCACCTCAACTTGATATGGTAACCCACACTATTAGCCTCACAGACAAAATAGGGGTGTGTGTGACCCCTGCCATAATAGCAACATCAGCAACAACACAGGATCCTGAGAGATGATAACCTTATGAAGTGAGTGCATGATTTTTATATGCAAGACCCTGAAAACAAGTGGTCCTCAGGAGCAACACCTGGGCCCAGTTCTGAGCTCTGCTGAGTGTCACCCTCCACCCCAAAAAATACACAAACAAACAAGCAAAAAAGCAAAATGAAGTAACAGCAACCAAGAAGGGGAAGGTGAGAGAACAAACAAATAAGAATATGTTCTTTAAAATGTCATAGCAAGGAAACATATTGTAACTCTGGTTGTTAATTGAGCTCTTTGAGTTGATCATTTCATAATATATATCAGATGACTGCAACGATTCATATTGTCTTTGCTTCAGCAGCATCTTCAAGACTAATAGTACTGCATAAGTTAAAGAAATTTAGGAATTGCATGTATATTAACATATGCTAAAAGATTGCTTGCAGGGTTTCTCTTGAAACCAACTGCCAGTCTTGTTCCAAATGGGCACAGCTTTGCCACATCATCCTTTTGTTTTTCTGAGTTCTTTACAATTAGAGTTGGATGGCCCAATCTCCTCTGTCTATGAGATTTTGCAAATGAAGATACAGAGCCTGAAAATATAACTTCTCTAGCTAGAGGTAAATACACCTGTTAAACTGAATACTCTGTTCTGATATTGTAATTCAAGCTTCCTTTTAGTTCCTTTGTGGTCAGAATGTTCTGCAGTTGAAGTTTTATTACTCTGAATGGCATGGACAATGAAATTTTATTACTTTGAGGGACATATGAGGGAAAAAGAAATGTTATTATTCTGAATTCAATTCATTTTATAAAAAAAAAGGACCTAGCCTGTATAGGTTTCTGTGTAGTATCACAAACTTCTAGGCTCTGTTGTAAGTAGTACTAAGTCTAAGGACACCAAAGCTGTTGAACATTGAAAATATTGAACAGTTTAAGTTTTTTTTGGGGGGTGGTGGGTCACACCCTGCAGCGTTCAGGGGCTACTCCTGGTTCTACACTCAGAAATCGCCCCCGGCAGGCTCAGAGAACCATATGGGATGCCAGGATTCGAACCACCATCTCTCTGCATGCAAGGCAAACGCCTTTTCTTCTATGCTATCTCTCCAGCCCCCAGTTTAAAGTTTAATATTTACCAATGTTATAATTTACTTGGGAGAATTCTGGTGCTCCTGTTTGAAATGCATGTTGTTTGGTCTTTTTTTTTTTTCTAACTAGATTTTCTTGTTTCTCATTCTGCATGGAAACATACAAACAAAAAAATAGTCTGGCTTATAAATGAAATGTTAGGGGCCCGGGAGATAGCATGGAGGTAAGGCGTTTGCCTTTCATGCCAAAGGTCATCGGTTCGAATCCCGGTGCCCCATATGGTCCCCCGTGCCTGCCAGGAGCAATTTCTGAGCATGGAGCCAGGAGTAACCCCTGAGCACTGCCGGGTGTGACCCAAAAACCAAAAAAAAAAAAAAAAAAAGAAATGTTGGTCTTCCTCCTGTTTGCTTATTCATTTAAGATTCTATATATTTTTAAATGCTGCTTGTTTGGGAGTCTCATGGCATTGCACTCACACTGAGTAAAGTTGACAGTTAAGGGATGTGGAAGCCATTATCTCACCGTGGTGCTTGCTGGCTCTGTCCTCATCTTTCCCTGTTTCATAATAAATAGCATTAATATCCAGGAACTTCATAACACCTATAGCACCTTGAATGTAAGATTTTTTTCTCCCCTTTACCATAAGAGAGGATTAAAATATTAGTAGTTCAAGCCTAACAAATGTAACATACAAAGTAGGACTCTGCAGTCTTTAAAAGGTATTTTTATGCAGAAATATCAAATAAAGTACCAACATATGACTTCTCCCATGTTAGAAAAGTACTGTTTTGCTATGCAATATTAATTGGTTCTGTAGGTAAATATCATAATCTTACCTGATAACAAGAAAGGGATTTGATAAAATCCGGTATTCTGAGATAATTAGGAAGAACTGCTAAATCCTTTAAATAATAAAGAACATTTATCTTAAATCAGTGCCAACATATTTTTTTGGGTTTTCTTTTTTTGGGGGGGCCACACCCGTTTGATGCTCAGGTGTTACTCCTGGCTCTAAGTGCTCAGAAATTGCCCCTGGCTTGGGGGTACCATATGGGACGCTGGGGGATCAAACTGCGGTCCTTCCTTGGCTAGCGTTTGCAAGGCAGACACCTTACCTCTAGCGCCACCTCTCATGCTCCAATGCCAACATATTTAATTAAGAAAACTACTGACATTCTTTCAGAAATCAGGAAAATAACAATATTGCCAGGATCATTAATGTATAGCCTCTCTGTCTAAAGAAGAATAATTATAGAATATCATTTATAGAGACTCTGATCTAGAAGAGAATCAGCTTTTAAAAGAACTTATATTGACCTTGAGAAATATACAAAATTTTCATACTCTATAAAACTATAAAAACTTATTATATAGGGGCCGGAGAGATAACATGGAGGTAGGGCATTTGCCTTGCATACAGATGGATGGTGGTTCGAAATTCGGCATCCTATATGGTCCCCCAAGCCTGCCAGGAGCAAATTCTGAGTGTAGAGCCATGAGTAATCCCTGAATGTTGCCGGGTGTGACTCAAAAACCAAAAACAAACAAAAAAAAGAATTTTCATTCTTGGGCCAGAGCGATAGCACAACAGCCTTGCACGCAGCCAACACAGGATGGACCCGGTTCAAATTCCAGCATTTTACATGGTTCCCCGAGCCTGCTAGGAGTGACTTCTGAGCATAGAGTCAGGAGTAACACCTGAGCGCCTGCCAGGTGTGACCCAAAAACCAAAAAAATTTTTTTCACACTCTGTTACTAATGTGCCCATATGTGCTATGTGTGCACTTGTTTTCATACATGCTGTTTTTCCTTTAATTTCCTTTATAAAACTTTTCATATATATGCTGACATGAAATGAATAGCATATCAGATCTCTAACAATCAGGTAGCTTCAAGCATTGCCAAACCTGTTTTATAAACTCTTACTCTACTAGCTTACCAAATGATTTTTAAGCAAATCTCAGCATGTTGCAAGGACTCTTTCTGAAAGCAAAACATTTACCAGTGATTTTTAAATCAAATTTCTAAATGTTAAATTTTAAAACTTATGTTCTAATAGCTTAGCAAGATGACTCAACTGAGTACATGCTTTGCATATGGGAAACTAAAGTTCAATCCCCAGCTACTTCCTGTTTCCCTGAGTACTGTTGGGAGTGACCCCTGAGCACAAAGTTGGGAATAGTCCTTGAACCATAAATATAAATAAAATATATACATACATGTATATATTTATATACATATAAAAATGTTTAAATAAGACTCAGATATTACAATTGGCTGATATATTTCACAAGACTATATGTCAGTTTCTCCCATCACCTATTGTCACCTTCTAATTTTTGAATAAATTAGAACTTTCATTATGTAAAGTTTCTCTTTCACAACAGAATTAAGAAGATTGTATTCCCATCATATTTTTTGTTTCCCATATATTGTTAATCATTTTAAAATTGTTTAGGACTCATTTTGGCAAAAATATCTGGGTTTTTGAGAATTTTTATTATGGGTCCTTGAGACAAAAGAATATAGTCTATTGACTCCTCAATGCCAACGCCACAGCCGCAAAAAAAAAAAAAGAAGAATATAGTGTATTTTCATATACAAAGTTATGTCTATCTTAGTTAGATTTCTACACTATCTCTCTGTATTTCCCCTCCCTATGCTCCTCCCACTCCCAATACATTACTCCTTACTAGGTTCAAGGGATTAATGTTCATTGCTGGGATTGAACCCAGGTCAGCTACATGCAAAGCAAATGTATTATCCAATGTACTAATCTCTCTAATGATTTATCTCTCTAATGACTGCTTCCAGGTGTCATCCTTATTACATATATAATATAGATATGTATATGTATTTTACTGTGATTTTGAAAAGTGGAAATTACTGCTAACTAGTACTTTTCTCTTACATGTCTATAGTTTTGCTATATAATGTCAGGATTATATAAAATCTTTAGATATTCACAACTGTTAATTATGAATGTGATGTACTTGGGAGCTAAGGATATAACAGGTATAGAATATATCTTTGCATCTTGAAGTGAATTCCATTGTGTGTGTATAAATATTTATATATATTTATAAGTATGATATGGCATAGTGTACTTCCTTTGCTTCTGTTTTTTTTTTTTTTTTTTTTGGTTGATGGGCCACACCTAGCATTATTCAGGCTTATTTTTGTCCCTGTACTTAGGGATTAGTTTTGGTGGTCCACAGGGAATCATATTCAGTGCCAGGAGCAGTTGCATGCAATGCAATGGAGAATACTAATTTTGTTGTTTTTATCTAATTAAGATTATGAGAGGCCAGAGCAGTGGCACAGGCTGTCTAGCGTTCATTTGCCTTGTACACATTAACCTAGAATGGACTATGGTTCAATCCCCTGGCATCCCATATGGTCCCCCAAGCCAGGGGAGATTTCTAAGCGCATAGTCAGGAGTAACCCATGAGTGGCACTGGGTCTGACCCAAAAACCAAAAATAAAAAGATTATGACCACTGTTTCTCATTTGCTATTATAGTTGTAGGATATAAAACTATATACATTTTAATTTTAAAAGAAGATATATTTGTATTACATAGATACTTAACATATGTGATTTAGATATTTACATATATGTACACAAAGTTTATAGAATAGATGAAACAATTAAATAATACTTAACTTCCTTCCAGAGGTATAATAAGTACTTTTATTTTTCTTTCAACTTTTCCCAAATTTTTCTACAAATGTGTTATATAGTTCACAAAACATTATTATACAAAAACAAGTTTTAAAGAAGGTAAGCAGTGGTAATTTTTTTGATGTCTTAACATCAGGGGGCATTTTATATCATCAATAATAAATTAGGAGCATTATTGAATAGTCTTAGAGTGACTCCCATCCTGATCACAACTAAACCCAGACATGACTCTTTCATTAGTGGGACTGAAATGTGAAAATTTGGTTGTTAGTGACTGCTACAGAAAAAAAGACACTGGATCTTTTAAATGACTTTAGGCCTGAGAAGCAAACAGAGGAGGCTTCCTGACCATCTCACATTCACTCCAGCACCTCTTGGTTCCGAGCCAAATAACATGTCCTTCGGTTGAATATTTCTGTCCAGACATTGGCTTAAATGAAGGTATACTTCACTTGGAAATAACATTTCAACTTTTGGCTAGAATCACTGTTGTAGAGGAGCATCTTTAGATGTGAGGCCATGGGGGAGTTCTCTGCGTCCATGCATTTTCACACATCTGCTAATGCACAGGTCCCAGTGTGAGCATTAGAGCTCAGGAATGTGATGTGGATTTGAGATGATCTCCACAGGCTTTGGCAGGTCAAAGCAAACATTATCTTGCTCCCATATGTTTTTGTAGAATCTTGAAAGGAAAATCATATACATTTCCTTAAGTTGACATGTAAATTTTCCCACATATACCAAAAAACCCTCTCGGCAAAAATAAATTCAAGAATATGTATATATGACATTCACATATTTAGCATCTGTTGTCAATACAACAATTTAAGCTGATGGCTGTTGGGAGTCACATACAGTTTGCATTTGACATTGATTTATGTTTAAATGACTTATCTCAGAAACCTGGTCCAACAGATAAAAAAAAAACAATAATGGAGAGTGCACATTTTTAAGTAAGGCCTTTTTACTTTGTATTCGGTGTTTTTTAGACACAGAATATGTGGGAGAGGCCTCTCTTTTCTATTTCTCCCTGTTATTCAACATGGACCTCTCCCAGAGTCTTGTTGTTCCCAAGAAAGCCATATGCATATATACACACTCACATCCATGCTGGTAAGTCTTATGTATTTAGTGTAAATGCATTTTGAGGAATCTATTGTAAATCTGACAAATTCAAATATAAGAACAGTGATAGAGTACACTATATTTATGATCATTCGGAAGCAAATCCAGCTCTAGTTTCTATCGTTTGACCTTCACTGGTTGGGCATTTTTAACTGTTACCTAACACCTTTCCCAAGTTTGTTACTTTTTTCTTTCTGTCTGGTCCATTGACAAAATAATGTCAGATTGTCAGTCATGTGACTTCTCTGCACTGCTAGCATATTTTCAAATAAAGTAAAATAAGATAGCACCCCTTTCTGCTCCCTAGTGGCACACACCTCTAGGATGACACATTGGTAGCTGCCTGCTGGCATAAGAGTATACATTCAGTTTTATTTCAGAACAATGAGGTCCTCTTATAGGACTGAAGATAACAACCCTAATCACTATTTGTTTTCATTTGTTGACATGAGTTTTGTTTTGCATTGTGATGTGCCTGTTTCTCTAGTATGTCACTTCCCTCCCTTCTTCCCTTCTCTCCCTCCCTCCTTCCCTTGTAGTAGTACTCTTCCTCCCTCCCTAATTTCCTCCCTTCTTTCCTTTTTTCTTCCCTCCCTTCCTTCATTTCTTCTTTCCCTCCCTTCCTACCCCCCCTCCCTCGCTCTTTCCCTATCTTTAATACTTTTGGGGTCATACCCCAAAGTACTGGGTACTCAGCACCCAGAGATCACTTGTGGTGTTTGGGACAATCATATGGGTATCAGGGTTTGGACCTGGGACAGATGTGTGGAAGGTATAAGTTCTACTCCCTGTACTATTGCTATCTGTTCAATTATTATTTAAAATGAATTTTTCCTAAGTATACCCTAGAGGTCCCTGCAGTACCTCTAGAATACTATTGGACATTAGCTTTGAAACGTGGTGGTATTTTGCAGGACCATTATGGGATGCTGGGGATCATATTCAGGTTGACCAAATGCAATGCAAGTGTTCTATATCTTGTATTTTTGCTCCCACCCTGGAAAAATTATTTCTTCTGGGAAGATTGACCTGGAATTCTCCATCATGGGATATCCTTTGGAGGGAATATTATTAGTTAAATACATTATATAAATACTGGTCTTGGGTTTTTCCTGACATCTGAAAAACTACTCAGGTCATATTGCTGGGCTGCATCTTAACTCATTAGTCTAGAAAGGCAGATATTATAATCAGTATATCTTATCTAGTTTATTGGCAGCATTCTAATCAAGAGCTGTTGCATTATAAGCAATATCTTTCAATAATAAAAATCTTGCAATCTGTTGAAATATTGCTATTTTATATATATTTGTATTTCATCATTTGACATTTGGATCAAAACTTTATACACACTATTATATATTGTTTTATTTTTTGGGGGGGGCACACCCAGTGATGCTCAGGAGTTACTCCTGGCTATGCACTCAGATATCACTCCTGGCTTGGGGGACTAAATAGGACGCTGGGGGACCAAACCGAGTTCATCCTAGGCTAGTGCCTGCAAGGCAGATGCCTCACTGTTCTGCACCACCACTCTGGCCCATACACTATTATATTTAAAAAAAAAGAAAATGTGGTGGAAATGTTTACTTCTTTCCCCCTCTTAGTTTCCCTTGGCAAGTTTGATACATATGTGTGTGTGTATATATAACATATATAACATTTTACTTAAATGATCCTCTGTTCTAAATATGTGAAACCTTTTAATTCTTTGGAAAGATAGTGGCAGCCCATTTTCTTTCTATTACTGAACATAACAGAACTGCCTGCCAAGTGGTCCAGGTGTGGGTTGCAGCAGGTAATTTCCTGAGTTGTATGGTACAGATGATTTTCTGTGTTAGAAGATGCTATCAACTCACCTGGCCCGCTAGTGACAGAGAAATTCTTTGTTTATTCATTTAGTAGGGAGATTAACCCTAATGAATATTGGCTTCCTGGAAATAGATACAGGTGACAATGGCAGAGTGAGGAGAGGGAAGAAATAAGGCAAATTCTCTTTTCTTTCTTCACTTAGAAATAACGTTGGCTTTCAAAACAATGTTTTAAACCAGGAAGGGATGGAAAAATCTTTGAATTTAAAAGCTAGACTTAAATAATCAGCCTGTATTTTTAGTTTTGATTGTTGATCCATGATTTTTGCTTTCAGAAATACTGATGATTTTTATTATTTGGACAACACGTTACAAATTTTATGTCTATGTCTTTCAAATTAAAGTGAGATGAAAATATTCTATTTGATACTTCATGCCGATTTGGACAAAAGTCATCATTTGAACATGAAAATGTAATACAAATATCCTTGCACTCAGTAAAAATTTTGCTGGTTGAATAGTGTATCATTCATTAGATTCCAAGCACAAGGGAAGAAAGGTTCTTGTACTCTGCCCATTTCTGTATCGTCTGTTTATCAGTGACATACTTATTTATTTTCTCAAGAACAAAGATGAAAGACAATATAGCCATGAGAAGGTTATTCTTAGAGTTGAAATAAATTATAAAATTTGTGGAATTAAGCTATTTTAAATTCTTAGTTACAATTTTTACTAAAATTTTGTGAATACAATTATGGATGTTTGAAAATTTTAAAAGCTTTGGATGAAATATTTGTATTTTTACTGAAGAAAGGAGTCTTTACAACAATTCCTAGTGAATGGTTTGAAGATGCATTATTCCCAAGACATGACTGTATAGACACAGATGTAGAAACCTCTTTCCACTAACTTTTCCAGATCTTACGATCATAATTTATTCTTTTCCATTCAGACTGCACAAATGTCTTTTTTTACATAACTTTGTCCATTGGCGGGCAAAGTTAAAATTCCTCCTCTCTACATGCTAAATATTGAAGATAGGCTTTTCATGATGCATTTTGTACTTGACTATAAATAAAAAGTCTATGGTTTCAAGTGGGAGTAAAAAAAAAAAGAGCTTGCTTTTCCATGAAGATTTAAAATTTATGATTTCTCTTAGCTATAAGGTTGTAGAGTCTATTTATATTCTGTTATGATGAGTTCTAAAAATGTGAGATATGTTCATATGCAGATACATATAGATAAATCATAAAGAGTAATAAATTCTGAAAGAATATATTGGTTTTTACTTAGGATTACTTTATCTTTAAAACTAATGTTTCTATAACCTCTGACCAAATACAGAAGATCCAAGTGCTTCCAAGGGTGAGAATTTTTCCTGGCCTCATGTGAGTAGTTTAATTCATTCCAATTGTGTGGTGCAGTGTGGCATGTTGAGTACATCAGAGATACATTTGCAATTCTTAATTTACATATTATCGTGCCAAAATATGAGGCAGTGCTTTACCACTTTACTGAATTGTCAGTAATATTCATTTTCAAAGATAATTGGAAAAAAGAGAACACAATGTATATGTGTCATATTATCTTCATATGAACCACTGCCTGTGTTAACTGGATTTTTCTTTCTTTTTAGTAAAAAACCAAAGGACAACAATCATTATACGATTTTGTATTTTAAGTATTTTCATAATCCAACATAAATTGGCCCACCCAAGGATTATGTCTGTCTTATAAAGATGTGTTTACATAGTCATTGGGTGAAAGATTGCAGAAGTTGAACCACTAGTTTTGAAAGTTGAGCCAGGCCAGGAAAAATCAGGATACAATTTGGCACTTATGGAGACGAAATGATTTCCTTTTTAGCTGCTGATTTCTACTGGGAAATGTATCCTTGGACTGAAAATTGCATCCGGAAAAATGTTTATGTAGTGTTTTTCAAATGACTGATTATTCTTCTAACCTTTAACATGAACTGTGTCTAATTTTGGTCTCTTTTAACTCTTTCATATCTAGGGGCTTTTTCTCTTGGTGGGGAAAATATTACTAACAAAGGTATCTTTACTGCTCTGAATACAGAAATTTTTTAATGGCAACATGATTTCTTCTTGAGCTGGTTTTCTCAGAAAGTAGACCACTTCCCTAAGTCATCCACTTTTCAGCATGGGCACTTTACTTTTGTAGACTGATATATCTTTATAGAATACTTTTATTCATCCTAATTAGCTTCATTTACCCCTTTTAGTCCACCAATACACTGCACATATGCGGTAGGAGTTTCTTCATCTTTGGAGGGTTGTATTAGACGCATGAAGTTTTTCCCTAGGATAGCTACTTGTTCTGTGTTTAATTTACTGGCAGCGGTGAACCATATCACATTGCAGGAGTCTCAGCTTATTCTGTCCTTATTCAACTATTGCAGGAAGAATAGGACATTGGGGGGATCCTAGTGGTCCTTTCTGTTCATACCTCATGACTTACTCTTATGCTCCCAGTATGATCTCCTCTTGCAATGTTCAGGGGCTGCACTCCATGCTCTGGCTGCAGAAGTTGCTCCTGATGGTATTCAGGGGTTCTTGAAGTTTCAGGGATCAAACCTAAGCCTCTCTGGCCTTGGGTTTATAATTTGAAATAAATGAAAATTAGATAAAATTTGGGAGCCGGGAGGTGGCGCAGGAGGTAAGGTGCCTGATGCCTTGCCTAGGACGGACCATGGTTCGATCCCCCGGTTCCCATATGGTCATTTCCATCTGCATATGAAGTTCAGTTGAAAAGTGCTGGAGTAGAACTTGAAAGCAAAAGAGAAAAATTCTAATGCCCAGAGATAAGCAAGAAGCAAATATTACTGAACTGCAGTAATGTTAATTACTATTTATGAATTGTTTGCATGCAAATACTCCTGAGAAGGACTTAGTTTTTATTTTCTTCTTTTTGAGGTGAGCATTTTCTAAAAACTAAGATAAAAAATACTTAAAATGTGTGTGTGTGTGAGAGAGAGATACGGAGAAAGAGTAAGAAAGAGTAAAATAGACTACTTCTAACTGCATGAAAAAAGAAAACTTAAGAAACTCACACTTGAAAGTAACTTGTCTTCCAAGGCCGATCCTTATATTAACTCTCCTTTAGAATGAAGAATTCAGTTGCCAGAGAGATACAGCAGGTATGTTGCTTGCCTTGCAAGTGGCCAATCTAAGTTTGATCCCCAGTGCCACAAATGGTCCCTGAGCAGCACCAGGAGAGACCCCTGAGCATAGCCGGGTGTGTGCTCTCCCAACCATCCCCCCAATAAAGAAAGAAAGAATTTGTACTACAATTATATTGCTCTGGAGAAGATATTCAAGAGAGGAACACCACAATTCCCATTGAGATCAGAAAATATGATTAAGGAATTTAAATATAATTACCCAAAATTTGGCTTTTCTTTTAAAGAACCCATCATTTTAGAGATTCTTTGATACTGTAAATCTGACAACTAAATCTGGTTGTTTTTGGAAGACTTCCAGCAGGAATAGTGTGAGTCAAGGATGAGTACATAAAAGAGAAGCCTGGGCCGGACAGACAGCCTGAGCAATATTATGTTTCGATTTAAATCAGATTTTATCAGTGACTGATATACAGAGGGGAGTTTTTGTGGAATGTGTTTAACTTTTGTAAGATTTCTATCTTATGTATGTGATTGGTATACAACTTTCTTTAAATGAAATGTGGGGCAATAGTAAGTATATGTTAAGCAGTGGTCCTCAAACTTCGGCCCGCGGGCCACATATTGTATTTGTTCCCATTTTGTTTCTTCACTTCAAAATAAAAAAAAAAAAAGGCAAGATAAAGATAAGATATATACAGTGTGCTTAGGAATTTGTTCATAGTTTTTGTTTTTACTATAGTACAGCTCTCCTAGTCTGAGGGACAGTAAACTGGCCCCCCTGTTTAAAAGTTTGAGGACCACTGTACCAAATCACTTTGCCATTACTTCTGAGCACAGTTATATTATTACACTTGAGAATTTTGCTTTGTTTGTTTGTTTTTGGGTCACACTCGGAAGCACTCAGGGTTTACTCCTGGCTTTACGCTCAGAAATCACTCCTGGCAGGCTTGGGGGACCATATGGGATGCTGGGATTTGAACCACTGTCCTTCTGCGTGCAAGGCAAACACCCTACCTCCATGTTATCTCTCCGGCCCCCTGATTTTGTTTTTATTAGGACACATTTATTTTTTTTACCCATAACTAGTAGACTTGAATTTGAAATGTAGTAGCCAAACTTTTAGTTTTCTGTCTTAAATGCTTTGACAGCTGTGCAACTTTCCCAGTAGGCAAGTTTCTCAGCAGAATTTGTCACCGTCTTTTTGGTGTTTCTTTACTGTCTTGTCAAACATCTGGAAGTGAGTATGTTGGCAGTCATCTTACAACATGATTTTGCATTTACATCATGATGCTAGCTGTTAAAAGGTGATTGTTTTTAAAAGGAAAAAAAAAGTCAGCAACTTTAGGTCTGTCATAAGGTCAAGTGATGATTAGTGATGCAGTCTTCCCTAAACACATGTTAGCAGAGTAAAACCAGCAAAGTGAAATCAGTTGTCCCAAATTTGGTAACCATTAGAGTACTTCCTAAGTCACTTCCCAATGTCAAACCTAAGGTGGAGAAGGGTAGAGGGCTATAGTGAGTTCTCAGCCGTTTTGTACCAAAGGGATTAAATTTGGCAGTTGATGCAGCCTAGGAAATGCTCATGCAATGGCAGAGCTAGACAGGAAACACTTTGACAGTGTTGTTTTGATAGAGGATCATGAGATCAGGCAAAGAGTGTGAACTTTATATGTAGTCCAGGCCTTAGAGTACAAAGCTGGCTACTGGGGGTTGCAGAATCAGTAAAGAAGTTCAAAGAGGAGGACCGTATCACTTCCTTGGACCTTCTTTTCTCTAAAGAGGAATGCTGAAAGTGATGTAATTCTTTGAAGTGGAGGAACCTAATTCATGAGTGTTTTTTTTTTTGTTATTTTTGTTTAACCTCTTACCAGCATTATTCATCTTTACATTTTTTTTAAAACATGATTGTTAGCTTAGACTCTAAGAGCAAACCTCATCAGTTCTAACCACCTTTTTTTTATAGCTCTCAAAAGAGCTGTCATCCAAGGAAAACATTTCACTGAGCAAAGATTATACTTTTGGTAGATGGACATTTTATAATGATAACTTTTGACAACTTGCTCTGGTCACCATGTGTCTCCCAGGCCCTAGAGGTGGGTGGGTATTCATCAGAAGCAAGAATGTGTCTGAGGGGACTCCCTTTTATAGCAGGCAGACATGGTTTTGAGCTTCCTAAAAGTGTTCTGGAAACCTCGAAAAGGAGCTTTCTTCCTCTTGTGTGTGATGTTGGAGGCAGTCCACGAGGATCCTTTTTAGAGAGGTGCAGAGTCTGGGATTTAGGGCCTGTGTGTGATCCTTTGCTTCTCCCATGAGCTCCTTTGTGCTCTTCCGGTATTTTAGACTCTGCACTTTGATTGATTTCTTCTTGTGAGCCACTCTTCAAGGTTTGCAAAAGTCATTTTTATTATGAGGCTGACTCAAATGTTCCCCACAGCAGAGTCATTAACATAGATTACCGTAATCACCAAATTCACTTGAAAAAATGTATTCCATTTCTGCCTTTAAATGTTACCACCCCTTTTCTCTAGACCAAGAATGATTTTTTTTTTAATTGAATCACCATGAATTACAAAGTTACAAAGATACTTGTTTTAGGCATACAATGTTCCAACACCATTCCCTTCACTAATGTCCATTACCCTCCACATTGTCCCCAGTTTCCCTCCCACCCCCTAGCCTGCCTCTGTGACAGACACATTTCCCCTCTGCAATTGTCCTTGTGTTCCCTTCCCTAACTTATGTTCCTCCACCCCCATCCTCACCCAAGTGGCAAGCTTCCTGCTGAAGATCACTTCTCCTGCTCTTTGTTCTTATTGCCTTTGGGCAGTGGGAAAAGTTGACTGATCCAGCCTTTTTGGAAGACAATTTGGACATTCCTCACAAAAAATAGGAATTGAGCTTCCATATGACCCAACAATTCCACTCCTGGGAATATACCCTAAGGGTTCAAAAAGAATGATTCTTTACTTCTCATATCCTCCTCCATACCTTGCTTCAGTGACTGCCACATCTGGTAGGTAAGTCCGAGCCTGTGGGCATTGCCCACTTAGGTTCCCTTCAGTCCCATACTTGGTGGAAAATGGAAATAATCACAATTAGTCTGCTGAGTTTATAGGACTAATTCCAAGTTCATTTTAATATGATTTTCATTTATTTTGTGGGGCTCTTGGGCCATCCTTGATTGTGCTCAGAGCTGATACCTGATTCTGCTCAGTTCACTCCTGGCAATGCTCATACGTGAGATTGAGACTGACTGCACACAAGGCAAACGCCTTAAGTCCTTCACTGTCTCTACCCCTAATCTTTTATTCATAGATCTTTCACATTCATATTGATTGCATGTATATCTCTTTAAATTCTAACTCTCAGCTTCATGTGTCAACAAATAAAATGTCGTCTTAATTTGGCTAAATAATTCTGTATTATTTCCTTATTAATGATTCTCTTATATGTAAAAGAATGATCACTATAATCCAAGGAGCCTCATTCTTCAGAACAACCCCCAAACTGGTTCTTACTTAACTCTTCTTGTCTGGCACTGTATGGTAGTCTTAGAACAAGTATCAGTCCCTCTCATCCTCTGCATCCCTCTGTTTGCATAATTCTGATTGAATCTTCTTCTAAAACTGTTGTTACTCCTGTTTTCAGGAACCTTTCATTATGTCTGATTTTACAACCTGATATCTATATTGAATGGAGATTTAAAAATGCTAGCTGTGCTTCCTGTAGATCCACTCTCTAAGTACCTGGGCGCTGCCCAAAGTAACCTTCTCGTTGAGTTGGGTTCCAAACAGTTCAGATGCCAGCCCCCAAAGCCAATTATCAAGAAGCATTTCTCCTGCGGTCTTCTGAGATTTTTTTTTTTCTTCCCAAAGTCAATGTCAGACAAGATTCTGGTTGAAAAAGGAAACGTAGGCGGCTGTTTTATGCTGTTAGATTCTAAAAGTACTCATCACCTTGAAGGTTGCTAGTTATATTTTATAGTTGTTGTTTTTTTAACATTAAAATGGAGGAATCCTAGTCTTCCTGGGAAATATGTGCTTCTACATCACGGGGTACATCTGTGTGAGGAAAAGTTCCCAGGGATCTTGTCAGTATCATGCCATCAGACTTTCACAGACAAAGCACAGTGTAATGATAAAGAAGGTGGGGAATGGTAGCTCTTGGCTCCAATGCAGGTTCATTGTCTCTCCACTTTGTAGCCTAACGTATTTGAATAAGTATCACCTATGTCTTTGCTGTATACACACCGTCATAGGCAGAGATGTAGAAAGCCAGTTAAAAGTTTGTTATCATATATAGTTGGGAAATCATGCTCTAAGTTTAAGGATTGTTCATTGATGTGCCTTGCTGTAGTAAGATATTACATGCTGATCCTTTTTATATTGAAGCTCATATTCAAGAATCTTGGGTATAGTTGGCTGTGTCTTCCTGTAAATCATAAAATTTCTGATGCACATTTATTGTTAGCTCTTCAATTCATTAGTGTTCTCAGAAAAGTTTTGTATAATAATAATCTCAGTATTTATGGGGAATTGCAGCAACCCTAACCTACATACAAGAAAGATGATATGGCCAAACCAAGTCAATAATAGTGGACATAGAATCAGAGCAACCATTCCTCATTCATTGTATTCTTTTTTCATGTTATTTTTTGTCTCTGTGAGTGGTTTTATTCCAGTATTTGACTAAGACATCAAATCTATTTTGTATATCATTTGAAATCACAGTTTCTAGAGTACACTCTGCCAGTAGCAAATCTGTTTTTTTTAATTAGTTTTTTTCTTGGATTATTTCTAAGAATCTTTTCTGTGAAATAACAGTGTTTATAGTTTATTTTTTATTTTGTTTTTGTTTTTGGGTCACACCTGGCAGTGCTCAGGGGTCACTCCTGGTTCTGTACTCAGAAATTGCTCCTGGCACGTTCAGGGGACCATATGGGATGCCGGGATTTGAACCACCGACTTCTGCATGCAAGGCAAACACCTTACCTCCAGGCTATCTCTCCAGCCCCCAGTGTTTATAATTTTATGATGCCAAATCTACTGAAGTAAAGTAGCAATTATATTATGGGCACTAATGAGTTCTTATGAGGAATTTTTTACTTCTAAATAAAAAATCATCACTGAAACTTGTGATGAGAAGATGAGAAGGCAAATTTCTGACTTGGGTTAAATTTTTTTTTTTTTTTTGGTTTTTGGGTCAAACCTGGCAGTGCTCAGGGATTACTCCTGGCTCTACGCTCAGAAATCACTCCTGGCAGGCTCAGGGGACCATATGGGACGCCAGGATTCGAGTCACTGACCTTCTGCATGAGAGGCAAACACCTTACCTCCATGCTATCTCTCCAGCCCCAACTTAATTATTCTTAACTCTCGTTTCTCCATTTGCTTCCTACGTTATCAGAATCACTAAGTTGAGGGTCCAAATATATTTAACAAACTCCTCATCTGTCTCACATTGTTAAAATGAAATTATATTCCAAACTCTTAAAATTAAGCCTGAACATTTTGTGTTTGGGATTTTAAAATAAATCTGAAACACTGGAGTCTTATTCTACCTTCACTAACTTATCATTTCTCTATTAAAGTTCTTTCTTCCTTGAGGCCTGAGGGCCCCCAGGCCTTTTCAGCATCGTGGTCTGCACTTCTCTGTTTTTCTTTCCCTGGAAGTGCTGATTAGTGACTTGCGGTGTGGATTCTGATTTATCGCAGAACAGGGCTGCCCCTTAGGGGCTGAGCAGAAACACTCATGAAGGAGCCCTGATTAAAAAGAGTGGTAATGAAGACAAATGTTTCAGAGGGAGTTGAGAGAAAACCAGTCCTTGGCATTCCCCAAAGCTCCTCTGAGCTTTTGAAAAGGAGGTAGTGGTAGCCAAAGGAAATATTTCTCCTTTGTTGTTTATTTCTCATGGCACTGGAAACATTTTTCTTTTCCTCCTGGGTGTTCTAATTCTCACTTGTTAACTGCTTTTCATGCAGGGTTGCAATTAACCCCTGGCAGATTCCTCACCAGGTTACCCTTAGACCCAGTCTACACCCAAGAAGTTTTTAGTGCTTTGACCTATAACCATTTTTAAATTCTTCAGACTTGACACTTTTGCCTAATTTCTCAGATCATTAAATCTCTCTTCTTGGTTTTCCCCAAGAATTTTTGCTAAATTTGATGGTAGGTGCCTCTAACCAACCACTTTTCCTTCTTGTTTTTGTAAGCAAGAAATGCCAGGAGAAAAAAAAATCAGTTCCCATTCACTTGGTGATTTTAATCACAACTGGGTCAGAAATTCTAAATAAGTATTACAACCATAATCTTGTTCATTCTTGACTATTTGAATTTAGGTAGACACATTGCAAGTAAGTGTCTTGTTGTTTGATAGATCTTTTGCATCTGCCAAGCCAGTGGTTCTGTCATTTGTCACCAGGAGAGTTTAATCCATTACCTTTGTCAATTTTACCCAATTTTATTTTGGATCATTCTCTTAATTTGGAATTAGTGGTGAGCATGTAGAATATCTGTAACAAACATGCAATTAATCTCTCAGCTCTTTTAATCATTTAGTGACACAAATGCCACATTCAAAACACTTAAATAATTAGAAAGATCCGATGGAAATCTATGATAAAGTTTTATAAGCAATGCATACATCTATTAGCATACCTGCTTAGGATGCTGTTTCCTTTTCTCAATGTGAACAAGGCCAGGTAAAGTCAAGATAAGCGATAGAAAAAAGAATCTACCTATTTCTGTCATTAATAGATCTAAGAATTTAAACCAAGTTTAAAAAATTGCTACCTTCTCTGATTCTTTTTTCTTGCCAAAAGGTTTCTTTTCCAGAGGTGGGCATTAGTTTCTGAGCCAGTCTACTGGGTCCCATTTTATGGAGAAAAATCTAAGCACTCTTAGAGAATGTGGCCAGATGTATATGGTAAAGGAAAATTCAAATCAGATCCAATTCTATTAAACTGGCAGAAAATATAGAATCAGCTTTTTTTCCTATGGGCCATTTGGCAATAGCTGCAAACAGCAATCTCATGGTTTGTGTCTGCAGCCTGTTGCTTATATGGGCCACCCTAAGACAAAAGGAGACAGCTCTCTGATTTGGACATTTATATCTGTACTTACCCTGACCCCGGCCTTAGCCTCCAGACACACATGGGGAATGTCTTTGGAAATCCCCACGGCATAGTATATAGGCAGGGTCTATGTTGGCCTAGTCATCATGTCCATCTGCACCAAGCTAAAGACAAAAGGAGCATATAATTAATGCATCACATAGGGAGAAATTCAGGTTCTGTGGCCACATGATAATATCCACTTTTTCAAGAAGTGAGGCTTTTCTAAATTTAATGGAGATGAATTTAATGTCATAGACCTGAGTCTAATATTCTTTTGCTTACAGAAGACACTTAAACACTCATGATAAACATAGACCAGCCAAACAAAATATTAATCAAGAAGCAAGAGCACTTAAAGAGAATAGGGAAAACTGGGTCTAATTGACATATTTAGAGACCCCACTCCTCCATAAAACTGAATACATAGTCTTTTCTACTGCATGTGGGACAGTCTATAACAGTGGTCCTCAAACTACGGTCCGCAGGCCACATATTGTATTTGTTCCTGTTTTGTTTCTTTACATCAAAATAAGATGTATACAGTGTGCATAGGAATTTGTTCGTAATTTTTGTTTTTACTATAGTTTGACCCTCCAATGGTCTGAGGGACAGTGAACTGGGCCCCTGTTTAAAAAGTTTGAGGACCCCTGGTCTATAAGATTTAAAAATCACAAAAATAGAAATTATACTGTCTTCCTAAAGGACAAAACTGGAAATCATTTACAAAACGATTATCAGAAACCAAGAATCAAGAAAGTGGCAAGAAGTTTAAATACTTAGAAAGTAAACAACACACTGCTAAATAACAAGTAGATGTGAGTGGAAATCAAAGAAAAAGTCAAAAGATTCCTTGAAACAAGTAGTGATGAAGACACCAACTACCAGAACCTATTGGGACAAAGCAAAAACTGTATCATAGGGAAAGTTTTTAGTTATTTAAGGAAAAGGAAGGAAATACAGAAGGAAGGAAAGGAGAGAAGGAGGACTCAAATCACATGGATCCTCAGAACTCCATATGGTTCCTTGAGCACTGCCAGGATTGATTCCTGAGCACAAAGACAGGAGTAAACCCTGATCAAACTAGTTGTGACCCCAAACCAAAAAGTTCTCTCTAAGAACAAAATCCCAGGTCCAGATGAATTTACTAGTGATTTCTACCAGACTTCAAAGACCTAATGTTCATACTCCTCAAGCTCCTCAAACATGCTGAAGAAATAGGAATCATTCCTAATATTTTCTGTGAAGCCAATATGACAGTGGTACCTAAAACAGATATGATTAAAAAAAGAGAAAGTATAGACCAATAGCTTTAATGAATAGCAGTACAAACATCCTCAAAATCATAGTAACCCAGGCCCAGAGAGATAGCACAGCGGCATTTGCCTTGCAAGCAGTCGATCCAGGACCAAACAAAGGTGGTTGGTGTCCCATATGGTCCCCTGTGCCTGCCAGGAGCTATTTCTGAGCAGACAGCCAGGAGTAACCCCTGAGCACCGCGGGGTATGGCCCAAAAAACAAAAACAAACAAAATCATAGTAACCCAAATCCAGCAATATATTAAAAGAATTATATGCATTATATACCATGATTAATTGGGGTTCATCTCAAGGATGTAAAAATGTTTCAATATATGCAAACCAATTTATTTACTATCAATAAATAGAAACAAAATACAGTCATGTAAATTAATGCAGAAATAGTGCTTGACAAGATGGCTTTTAACTAAATTTATTTGTGGTTAAAAGAATACTTCAAAATATTTTTGGAGACAGAAAAAATATACCTTTAGATAATAATGACCATCTACAGCAAACCAGTTACTCAATGGGAAAAAAAAAACTGATCTTTTTCCTGAGATCAGGCAAACAGCAATGTCCACTGCCATCACTCTTATTCAACATAGATTTAGAAGTCCTTGCCACAGTAATCAGATAAGAAAAAGATACCAAATGTATCCTTATAGGATCAACCTGAGAAGATATGGGAGGGGCCTGTCCAATGAGAGCAACCAAAATTTGTAGGGGAAAAAAAATCAGACACCTTAATCTTCAAAGAGATGACCATAGTGGCAAAGACAACAAAAACAAGTAACAAATGTTGCTCTATAATATTAAACAACAATGCACAGCTAAAGAAACACAAACATAATAAAAAGACACTACTAAATATGAGGAAATACTTGTATACAATACACCAGATAAAGGGGTGGTATCCAGTGTCATTAAAGCATTCACAGAATGCAACATCAAAAAAATCTGATAGCCCCATCCAAAATTTGGGAAAGGAAATGACATTTTCCGAAAGAAGACATATAAATGAGAGTAGGCATATGGAAAACTACTCTTCATCAACCATGATTAAGAAAATGCAAAAAAAAAAAAAGCAAAAAAAAAAAACCAAAAAACCACTAAGTTATCATCTCACACCAATGAGAATGAAATGTTTCAAAAAGTCTGAAAACAGTGTGGATGAATAGATCAAGAAGCTGATCAATGGATTAATTGAATGGATTAATAAATGGAGGAAAGGTCCCTGACTCACTATGTTTATTGCAGCACTATTCGCAATAACCAGAATCTGGAAGCATTCCAAATGCCCAAGAACAGATGAGTGGATAAAGAAACTCTGGCATATCTATACAATAGAATAGGAAAAATGAAATTATGAAGTTTACTTAGACATGGAGAGTGTTGAGCTGAGTGATATGAGTCAGAAAGAGAGGAACATACTCATCTGCAGGATATTAAAAAAAATCAACACCATAGGGGCCGGAGAGATAGCATGGAGGTAAGGCAAATGCCTTGCATGCAGAAGGACGGTGGTTCGAATCCCGGCATCCCATATGGTCCCCCAAGCCTGCCAGGAGCAAGCTGTTAGCTGGAGCCAGGAGTAACCCCTGAGCACTGTTGGGTGTGACCCAAAAACCAAATAAATAAATAAATAAATAAATAAATAAATAAATAAATAAAATCAACACCATAGTATGAGAATAATACTGAAAGATAATAGAGATGATGACTGAGAAGTACAGTTAGGACAGAGAAGGGGTGTCTATAATAATAATAATAATAATAGTTGGAAATGGTCACTCTGGATAAAAACTGATAATTGAAGGGAAGTAAAATGATATGCATGATACCCCCTCAGTAACAATATACCCCCAAAAAGAGCCTAAAATGAAAAAGAGAGACAGAAGAAAAGTATTTGTCATAGAGGTAGGGTGGGGTGTGGGGATGGGAGGGTTACTGTGGAGATTGGTGGCAGGAAATGAACAGTAGTAAAGGGATGGCTGTTGGAACATTGTATGATTAAAACTCAACTATCAAGAAATTCTTAATTCTTTATCTCTCAGTGATTTGATTTGTTTTTAAAGTTGTGGTATATATACACAAATACATGGAACCGAGGATATAATTGTAAATGAGGTCAGAAAGAAAGATACTGAATGACCTCTTTTATATGTGGGACTTATGATTCACAACAAGGTGACAAAGGGCCACAAGCAACAAAACAGGAGAATTGATCCACAGAACTGAGTTGAGTTGTATAGAAAGGGAAGGGCACTGAGGATCTTGGTGAAGGGAAGTAGGTATGCTGATGATAGCTGTCTTATTGGGATTGTGTACATAGGACCATCATTAACAGTATATAAATCATCATGCTTCAATCAATATTTTAATAAAAGACTTAGAACTGAAGGAAAAACTGGCTTACCACAGAGTCCTGGACAAATGACATGCTTTAAAGCTATCCCTTCCTTGGTCACAGTTAACTTATAAATCCTCCTTTCCAATTCCTCCCTCCCTTAACAAACTTTTAATCATTCATGTTAAAGCAGTCCCAAAAGTTAGCATGATAGTATTTCTAGAATGTTTACCTCTCTCTTAAAGCAGAACATTAACAAAGGAAAAACACCAAATTATATATAATGTTTCTCAGATATAGGGGAATATTTTGTGTTAATGCATTCTGATAAACAGATGAGATTAAAGAACACTCATTGAAGACTTGGTTAGGTACGTCCTTTGACACCTAAGTTGTTTCCAATGAAGAAGATTGGTCTTTCTGAACTCTTTCCTGAGTATAAAAGGCCAGGCCAAAATCAGAGTCAAGACTAAATCGATGTCAAGTACAAGGATCTCAGGAAAGGCCAAAAAATTGCTGCAGCTTATTTGGCAATAGTGGAAGATTTAGACTGCTGGACTAAGTGCAAAGTTTGTAGAATTACTTCAGGAGCATGCTTCAGAGTCATAGAATTCCATGCACATTTGAGCCATTTGCCATTACTTCCCTGTTAACTGGAAAAGAAAGACTCTTTCAGTAATTCCCAAGACTGAACCAAATTCCCCCTCAAGTACTGATGGGCCCTTCCTGGTTTGAAAAACTGGCATGAACTTCTTTATTTTTCCTGGCTTCAAACAGGCATATTAAGATTTCATGGATATCTAAATTTTTCCTCTGAGTATCTGGGAGCACATCAGAGAAACCAAATAGAAAAGAGGGAAAAGGAAATAGGTTATTTCCTTTGCCTTTTGAAGGCAGTGGATTGGAAGTGGGCTTTCTGTGACGTTCATTGGCCCAACATTGCCAGGAATCCCCTCAAACACTATCTTTTGTTCCTTATTGTGGAATCTTTAACAAACTGTTTCACAGGCTTCTTTAGAACTGATTTTCATGTCCTGATATCCCTTGGAGTAGGTTTGGAGAGACGGAAGCCTGAGTGGAACATGGTGATTTGAGATTAAGGGATATACTGAGGAAGGAATCAAACAGAGGAAAGGAAAGGAAGCAGTGTCTAATTTGAAAAATAAATATCTTCATTTTTATTCTTTCGTTTGCTGATTTCTCCACACAAGTTAGGCCAATATTGTGAGCCAGTATTGTTTGATGAGTCCAAGTCAGAACAGAGAAGCAGTTTACTGGTGTTTCTTCAAAAGATGCATGTAGGGAGTACAATTTTACAAAAGGAAGGTTGCAGCCAATGACAATTACAAACATAAAAAGGTTAAAAAATACATAATAGAGGCTTGTTTGTATATCATGTAAACTCCATGCTTAAATTAGGAAGTTAAAGTTTTGGGGTGGTTTTTGTTTTGGGTATTGGGGTCCATACCCAACCACTCCTAGTGGCTACTCCTGACTCAGTGCTCATATATCAGTACTAAGGGTGCTCTAGAGATCTTCTAGGGCTGGAAACTACACACTATTACTCTGCATACCAAGCATTCATTCCAGACCATTAAACTATTTCCAGCCCCCAAAATTGAGGTATTTCTGTGAATTATTTACTCCCTTCATACCCAGGGCTCAAAAATAGACTTGTCCACTGCTGAACTGTATTCTTTATACTAAGATTTACTATCTTGTGTGGTCCACTTTTAATGAAATAATTGGACTCTGAAATTTAAATTTTGTAGGGGTTCTAGAATGCCTGAAAATGTTAGAAATTTCAGAGTTTTAGAAGTTTTAGAAATTTCAGAAATTTCTGACCTGGTGGATATGTAAGAAGAAACAGAAGAACTAAAGCAGTGATTATAAAGGCATTTCATTTTAATGATACCTAATATAAATTAAGCCTACACTGTATGTCAGCATATATAGTTAATATAATTAGTTAATTAATCATGAAAAAAACTTTTTGTAAATAGGTTTATTGTTCTTAAGATAAATCATAATTATTTAGAGTAGCAATCTGTAACAATTATTTGGAGAGATAATACAAAAATTACTGTGCTTGCCTTGTGTCTAGTCAACCCCAATTTGATCTCTAGCACTATATATGATCCCTGAGCACAGAGCCAGGAATAATCCTGGCTGTACCCCCAAAAAATGTTTTTGATAATTTTAAATTACTTTATTAATACTGCTTTATTAATGTGAATTTTAAAGTAAAAAGAGTAGAATGATTAAGAAATGTTTTTAATTTAATATCATTTAGTTTGATGGTTATAGTAGTGTTTATGACATTGATGTACAAAGTAGTTTCTGCACCTCATTTTCTACAACCCTCCACAGTTTTGCCAACTCTAGTCTAATCTTCATCACTTTCCTTGCTCCCTCCCCTTTTATTTTCTGCTTGGCAAATAGCCTTGTATTCCAAGGTGAAGTGTTTCTTATTATTCAATACTATATATTCCCTTCGTTTATATATATACATATACACACACTGCAGATGGGTGAGATCATCTGGTATTTGTTCTCAATCTGACTTCATTTGCTTAACATTATACATAAAACACATGATTTCATCTTCTCTTTTAGCTGTATAGTATTTAATTGCTTATATGTACCACAACTTCTTTATACATTCATCTGTTTTTGTACATTTGGATTGTTTCCCTCTGCATGCTATTGTAGTATGCATAAACAGAAAATTTGAGGGGGGGCATACCCACCAATGCTCAGGACTCACTCCTGTCTCTGCACTCAGCGATCACTCTTAGAGGTTTTAGGAGACAATATAGGGTTCTGAGAATCTAACCAAGCCAGACACCTGCAAAGTGAACATCCTACCTACTCTATTCTGGCTCCAAAATTACATATTTTTTAAAGAAAAGTTGTTTTTACATTATTACTCTGTATATTTCTTTTGCATAGCTTTTACATTTTTATTTTATTTTTAATTTAGTAGAAGTATGCATACTATTAGTATTTTTTCTTCTAAAACAGTTCTGAAATAAACTAATGAATGTTGTCAAAAGTAGTTCAGAGTCTCGAGAATCTGACTTGGATAAAATAAGGATTATTCAAGATAGAGGGAATTGTAATTTATGCCAAGCATGCTGTTTTGTAATTATCACAGTGACACAGATATCTGATATTAACTTCATTATGATAAGTGATCATAGCGTGTAGATGACTTAATAATCGGTACATTTTTCACTTAACCCTTATTCTCTTAATTTAGGGGCATACTCTATTAGTACCAAGGAAATAAATTCAGGAGACTATTGTTGCACTAATCATATTCCATCAGTGCATAGTACTCACAAATTACCAAGAAATTTATAAATGCATTAGGTAAGTGTCATTTTACATAGTAGCCTGAAATGAGCTTTTTTAATCCTTAGTTAGTATCCCATCTGTGTATAAAGTATCACAAGCAAGCTAATGACAGCACATAGGCCAAAGTCCAGTATTTCTTAAGCAGAGAATAACTAGAGGTTAAAATGTGAGCCCAAGAGATAGTGCAGCATGTGGGGCATTTGCTGGGTTCAACCCCCAGCCTCTTATATTGTTTTCCCAAGACCACCAGGAGCTATATCTGAGTTGCACAGCCAGGAGTTACCCCTGAGAATTCCCAGCAGTGGTCCCAAAACCAAAATAAAGCATAAATAAAAAAAGGTTTTGTAAAAATAAGATAGAACTTCTAGAGATCAGAAGGAAAGTGTGCAGCTTCATTTTATATATTCAATCAGCAAAATTGTTGCCTCTATATCAGTATAGTCATAATAGTAATGCTGCCATTGCCTGTGTGTGACTAGCCCACCTGTGAAGAATGGTTTTCATGTTTTCAAATGGTAAGAAAATGTCAAAAGATTTTCTTAAGCTTGAAAATTATAAGAAATTCACATTTGGGAGGATTGTAATGTTTTCAGGGAATACCACTATGCCCATTCCCTTATATATTATTAAGAATTGCTCTTTTGCTCAGATAGGAGAGTTAAATAATTGTAACAGGTGCCATGGTCTGAAGACATGTTTTGTTTTGTTTCTTTTTTTTGGGGGGGGGTTTGGGTTTTGGGTCACATCCGGCATCGCTCAGGGGTTACTCCTGGATCTACACTCAGAAATCACTCCTGGCAGGCTCAGGGGACCATAAGGAATGCTAGGATTCTAACCACCGTCCTTCTGCATGCAAGGCAAAAACACCTTACCTCCATGCTATCTCTCAGGCTACCTGAAGACATTTCTATTTAGTTCATTACAGAAAACATTTGCTGACCACTAATTATAATTTCCTAGCCTAATACACAAACTGTTATGTTTGCCTATGGTTGTTTTGTTGTTGTCATTATTGTTATTGTTTGCCTTTATCTGACAAACAGCTAGATTCCAGCCATTCTGGACTGCTAGGACTTTTTCGATTCTAATATGTTTTCTACATATTTTAAACATTTTACCATGTTCTACTCTACATTAAATCATTCCTTTGTATCCTGTCAACCCTGGCAAATTCATATTTGTCTTCCAATCATTCCTATGTACATTGAAACCTTCACATCCTATGCTCTGTTTCCACTTTACATTCCTTCATCAGACAGTGGAAGATGTATGTAGTCTCTTGTACATCTTATAACTCTGGAAAAGTACTTTTAGCTGAGGCATTATTGACATTTGGACTGGATCATTCTTTGATGTAGGGGCCATCCTGGGCATTGTAGGATTTAGTGTCATCTCTAGCCTTTCCACATAAAATAACAGCATGCACCCTGTCTGTCCCTCAAACAAAGCAAAAAGTGTTTACAAACATTTCCAGTTGTTCCCTAGTGTGGAAAATTGTCCTCCCCTTATACCTGTTGCCCAAACCTTGCAAAGTCACTAGTCCAGATTAAATCTTGTATTAAATATTAAATACTTTATTTTTCAAGTGGATGATATGTATGGTGTGATTGTTATATATCAGTGAGATCTAACATTGGACTTAGCCATGGACATGTGGGGAATGAATGTAAGAACTCAAAAGCAAAAGAAGAAACCAAGGATTCGTGTAGTTCTTCAGTGGATGTGTCTCTAACACCTGATCCTGGGCACAGAAGAGGGGGATAAAGAGGAGAAATAAGAATAGGAGTCAAGGGACCAGAGCAATGGTGCAAGCGGTAGGGCATTTGCCTTTTATGTACTAATCTAGGACAGACCGTGGTTTGATCCCCCAGCATCCCATATGGTCCCCAAGCCAGGAGTGATTTGAGTGCATAGCCAGGAGTAATCTCTGAGTGTCAGCTGGTGTTGCCCAAAAAGCCAAAATAAATAAATAAATAAATAAAAATAAATAAAAGAAAAAGAAAAAAAAAAACGGAGTGAAGGAAATCTTGGTTTGGCCTATGCTGAGTCTTTAATCAAAGACCCGATTTCAAGTATCCTGGCACAAACTGAAGGGGGACCACTCCCAGAACTGCCAAAGTCTGGTCCATGGCCCTGAGCTACCTAGTGCAAGTGTGACCTTGGCCACCTGGCAAACTTGCTCATCTAATAGCCCATTTACCTGAAAGAAATTATGAACAATGAGCCTCCATGACCACATCCTTTCTCATATCAACTCAGCCATATTCAAAAATCTGTTCTGGTGGTCAGTGCAATATCACAGTGGGTAGGGCACTTACCTTACACACAACTGACCTGGGTTCGAGCCCCAGAATCTCATATGGTCCCCCAAGAACATTAAGGAATAACCCCTGAGTACTGCTGATTGTAGCCCCCCAAAAAACAAAAACAAAAGAAATCTCTGTTTTCTCCATCTTATTTTGTAGTTGTACAAAATTCAATAAGAAATATTATTTTCTCCATATAATAGCATCGTGGGAAGGGGATTTGCCTTGTATGCTGCCAACCTGGGTTCAATCCTTGGCAATCCATATGGGCCCCAAGAACCACCAGGAGTGATCCCTGAGTGCAGAGTCAGGAGCAATGCCTGATCACTGCCATTTGTGCTCCCCCCCCCCCCCCGCAAATAGCAAAAAGAAATACTCTTTCCAGTTTAATTTTGTTTGTCTCTAATTTGTGGGAATATTTGTAGCATTCTCTCTTACATTTGGACTGATGGCTCTTTTGCATGTACATCGTCTTTTTAAGACACTGACTTTAAATTTAGGAAGGTGACCTTATTTCTTAATTTGGGGGACATTTAGACTAGAAGGTCCAGTTGCCGCCTCAAAAGTCACAAGATTAGAGTGGAGGAATGAAAGTGGATAGGCTCAGCTTTTGACTGGTTTCATAATCTGTATTCAACTCACTTGACCACATTGATTTCATAAAGCCATATGTTAGCCACAAGTAGCCTAACTTCTTGGAATGCTGAAAATGAACTTAACTACTACAGATCATGCATTCATGTGGCAGGTATGAGCAGTTTTTAAGTCTTGGAATATTCGTTTTACTCCCAAACTTAGTTAATGCTAAAATATTTTCTTATCAGTAGAACAGTTCATGGATTCTGGGCGAAAATTTTGTTTTAAGTTTTTTGTAGTTATAGTTTTATTGGTTGGTTTTTTTTTTTCTGACTCTCATCTAAAGCTTACCTTTTCCCCTCCTTTCATGTTTTTATACCCTAAGATGTTGGTAAATATTCTCTCAAACATCATAAGTATCTACTTTTCAGCATAAAATATGGTTGATGACATTATCAGCCCTATCTTTCACTTTGCCCTAGAGCAATGGCACTGCTGCAAATATGACCTTTAAGAATGGTAATTTTTCAAATGGCTCTGTGCACTAGAAGTTCCTGTGATGATAGAATCTAGATATAATATTATAGCCACAGCTAGCTAGCTATTACACATGAATTTGTTCAGAAAACTGAATTCTCTTTACCTAGTTTTAATGAAATAAAATATAAATAGCCACTTGTAGCAAGTAACTATCACCATTCTGAATTGGTTCGCAAAGCTTGAAATCTTAGCTTTGATAAACTATAAATCTGACATAGTTCTAGCACATGTCGTAGGTATGAGAAACCCTTTTCAGAATGAATCAGTTGGCAATGTTGACTACATACAGAGAGTGCTGAGTTTTCTGCTTGTACAATACAATTGTGAAAGTTCTCTACAATTGGTCTAGAAATTTCTTTGAACCTTAGCTATATAGCTTTATAGAAAAGTTAAATTACTCTATAGGAGTCAGCACACACAGTACATTGATATTTTCAGATTAAGTAATCATTATTTCTCATTTCTTTGTTGAATTGATTTCTATTTATTGGTTTTGGTTTTGTTTGATGGACATTGGTAGTGATCAGTGACTGCTCTTGACTTAATGCTTGAGGGTTGTTCAGGAGACCATATAGTGCAAGAGACTAAACCCAGGACCTCTGCATACAAAGCCTTTTTTGTGTCAATTTAGCTATCTCTCTAGCCCGTTTTATGATTTTTTTTTTTTGGATTTCACACCTTGTGTAGTATTGGGAGTGTGGGCTTCTCCTTATCGGACTTCGGGGACCATGTAATGCTAAAGATTAACCAAGTATTGTGCTCTCTCCCTGGAATTTTAAATTAATTTTATTTTGATAAAATAAATTATATTTATAAATTTATGTAATGCATGTGATTGTTTTGAGAATTGAATAATTATTGCTGGAATCAGAGAATTTTGCTTTCTTGAATATTTTTACTTGAAATATGTTTGCCTTTTTTCAAAAAAGAGAGCTACATTTAGGAATTCAACAACAAACTACCAGAAGTTTTATTTTTTGGATATATTGCTAAGGGTTTTCAGGAGAAACGTTTTTTGAAATTTCTTTCTATTATATTTTCATTATATAAAATGAGGTGAGACTATAGCATTGAGATCTTTTTTTTATTAGTATTACGTTCATAAAAGGCAGAAGATTATTTTGTTTCAAGTGCCATCCTAAATTTGCTTAATTCTTTGACAAATTTGGGGGTCTTTTTTGTTTGTATTTAGTCACACTGGTGTGCTATAAGAATTACTCTGTGTGGTACATGGGAACCATATGGAATGCTGGGGATCAATCCCAGGTTGGCCATATGCAAGGCAGTGCTCTATCCACTGTTCTATTATTTCAACTCCATTTTGATTAATTTAACAAGTTTAATTAAACTTGTGTTTGTGTATTAATTAAATCTATTTGTTGGTGTGGAAGACTCTCAATTATATCAGAGACAGATGAGTTTTATTATTCGTGGATTTTCAGGAATTGTTAATTTTTTTTCTATGCATATTATACCAACACTTAACCTGTGGTAATGGTTAGTGATTAAAGTTTTGAAATATGGATGAAGCCTTCCCTGATCCTAGCCAACAGTTCCTAAAGTGTAGGATGCATTGTGAAAAAAAATCAGACATTCCTACAGACGTTTCTCCTCTCCCTGAATGGAGGGTAAGATTCTCAGTCCAGATGATATAATCTAAAAATTTGGAAGGCCCTAAGAAAAATAAAGTTTAAAGATATTTTTCCCTTCCCTATTTCCTGAGTTGTTCCTTTTAAGGAAGTGTGATGAGGTTAGAGATGTCTGTTATCTGGCCAAAAGAGGTTCACAAATACTGTTTTCATATTTGTGGTTTTGGTGTTTCCGCTAACACATGTGCCTTTCTTCTTCAGTTTCTTATGCACTCCGTCACAAGATAATTGGCTTCCCACTCTGTGTTATGCAGCCATCAGATGGACCCAGTAGGGGATTTTGTCTATAGTAAGAACTTGAATGTCTAGGAGTTTGTAAGCTAATTAATACTGTAAGCAAGATTCCTTGAATAGATTCTATCTTAGAAAAGATAAAGGTGCTCTTAATGATGGTTTCCTAGATTACAAATATGCAGTGTGGTACCCTTTGATTTAATATACCCAGGCTCATCTTATCTGGGGTACAAGAACATAAAGCTCTTTATTTCACAAAAAATGCCAGAACCATACTGTAACATATAGGTAATACTCCGATAGGTAAAGATGGAAGGTAAAGATTCTTTTGAGGAAGAAACAAGGACACTAAAATACATTGCACTGAACTGATATGGAAACAAACTTGAGTCTGCTTTGACTCCAGAAGCCTGGTTATATTAGATGAAATTGTGGGAGTCTAGGTGTGTAGCAAAAGTTCCTATGATGCATTAGAACAGGGTTCAAGGAATGTGGGAAGATTTTTGAGTTGGATAAATAATGAGTTTATAATAATTATTCTAGAAGCAGAATTGAATATAAGTGGAAAAGAAAAGTACCTCACTAAGTGATTCTCAACAGCTTGTATTTACCATGAAGTCATACCAACAGAACATAAAAATCTCTAAGCTTGAGCTAGAGAGTGAGTAAATTGGTTAAGACTCTTGCCTTGTAGGAATTTGATCCTGGTGTAATTCCAGCATCGCTTAGTCCCCTGAACACTGATTGTGACCCCAAAACAAAATATTAATATTTTTTCTGGAGAAATAGTTTTTTGGCATCTGACCAACTTATAATAAATTTTGTGGGGGCCAGAATGATTGCACAGTGAGTAGGGTGTTTACCTTGCATATGGTAGACCCAGACTAAATCCTAAGCATCCCTTATGGTTTTCCAAGCACACCATAAGTGATCCCTGAATTGAGAATCTTGAGCACTGTCAGTCATGTTCCCCCCACCCCCACCCCCGCAAAAAAAGCAAGCCTTTTATAATCTGAGACTATAATAAAGAACACTATTACACTGATGAAAAGTCTCTGATTTGGGATTTTTAAAAATAGGTGAATTGTTCTTTTTTTTTTTTTTTTTTTTTGTCCCCAATTTCCAATCCAGACCAGGCAAGGATCTGGGTTGAAGTGTATATAGGGTGCGTTTACTGTACCTCCTTTTTCTATACAGTCTGTGAGGAACACAGCCTGTGGTAAGAATTGGGAGGCCTTATTTTTTTTTTCCTTCTTTTTTTTCCCCTTTATTTTTTTTTTTTGATTTAAGCGTTTTGATTACATATGTGTTTGTGATTTCGGTCATGTGAAGAACACCCCCTTCAACAGTGCAGCATTCCCACCCCCAATGTCCCAAGTCCCCCTCCCTCCCACCCCACCCACACCTGTACTCCAGACAGGTTTTCCAGTTAGGTGAATTGTTCTTAAATAACTTTTATATTAGTATTTTTATGGAATAATTGTATGACTTTGACTACATTATAGATTGTAATGTAGTGGTTTGACAATGCATGATTTAAGGTACTTTTTTTTGTCCTGATCTACAAGTGTCTTGACAAATGTTAAGTAAGCAAAAAGCATGCCTCTCTATGCCCTTTGTTCATTTGAGTGATTTTTTTTTTCAAAAGTGTAATACTGAAATGGTACAGGCATGAAGCCAAGTAGAAAACCCATCAGTGCCACTGCTGCTTTTCATTATCGATACTATCACTTCCCTCAGCTTATCTTATTGCTTTGCCTTTACCTGTACAAATGGACTGGGGTGACTCATTTATACAAGGTGGGGTGGATTCATTTCTCTCTACCCAATTTTTAACCTGTAAAGGGCTTCAACCAAGGCCCTTTACATCTTTGGATGGTCATTTACTATTTTAAGGCTTATTGGTTATGAGAAAGTTGAGTGACCTGTGTTTAGTTTATGAGAATATTGATTATTCCTAGTAAATATGATTAAACCAAGAGACTCAAGTTCTCAAAAAAAACTTTTCTTGATGGTAACAATGGAATATATTTATCTTATTTTATTTTTCACACTTCTCCTAACCTCTATATGTACCTTCTCTGTTGATAGTTATCACATAGAATCCTCTTGCTTCATTTTTTAAAAATGAGCTATCATTTATTATTAAATTTCTTGGTAAGGAATATATAAAAAATATATAATAACTTTATGAGTATTCTGTGAACTATTATTCCAATTTTAGAGATGAGGAGATAATGACCCAGAGAAATTAAGCAACTTTACTAAGAACACAAATTTATATTTGATGAAACCAGATATGATTAAGGCTGACTGTTTTGCCTTACTTGATGCTAGATGATGTGACCACAGTTTTGATAATGAAGAATACTGCTTCAAAATAGTGTTTTTATGGTAGAATAAGAGAATTGTAAGTATGGAAGGGAATCTATCAAGTGTTTTCTATTTAGCTTGATTCATAATGTGCCTGGACTGGTAATAACAATATCCTATACTGGGTATCAGAGGGTAAGAATTTATTATCAGGTTAAAGTATTGAATAGGATTGAAGGCAAAAATGAGCAGTTAGTGCAGAATAAAATACTTGGAGGATCTGTACTTTTTCATGTACTGTATCTTGATTTGGTAACATAAGATTTTCCCTCTGTCTGTACAGCAAGAGGGATATGGATGTGGGTGGAGCAAGATTGTTCATGACTTGATTATTGTTGAGTTATGTGATGAAGATTTAGTTTTTATTATATGTTTACATGTTATATTATAAATTGCTAGTTTAGGTTTATGTTCAAAATACCCCATAATAAAATTGATTTTAAATAATTTCTTTGAAAGCATAGATTTCATGATTTCATAGTCTATATTTTGTATTTTTTCTAATGTGAAATTTTCTTGCTTGTTTAGTTAAAAGAAGCGTTTACTTTTGACATTTGTTCCCTCTTTGAACTTCCTTCATCTCTTTTCCTGATTCTGTTATGGAAAGAAGAAACTCAATCAACTTTTCTAGTTCTGAAGGTGAAGCTGCCTCTGTAGTGCTGGGATGGTTTATCTAATTTATCTTATGCGTAACTTCTCTTTGACATTATTTTTGAACTCAAAAACTTGCTTGCATTGTTCTTGTTAGTGAAAAAAAAATCACTAGGATGTACTTAGTAATTGGAGTCAGCTGCACTTAAGACTGTTCAGCCAGACTGTTATTTTAGCCTTCACTAGTAGGGTTTTTAACACCAGTTTGACCTTACTTTGAAACATTCTCAAAATACCATGCTTTAATATCGATTTATATACTTTCATATTAAGGCAGAGTAAGGTCTCTGGGGGGAAGGGTAAATGAAACTTTTACTACAAATACAGAAACAAAGATAGATGCTGATTTTTTAAAAGTAAATTGGGAAAGGTATTGAATAAAGTTTTCTTTTGGTTGAGATATAATCAAATACACTCTAAATTGCCCAAGTCACAGATAAATCAGACACCTACCAATTAGTTGGTTTGATTCCCTTGAGCCTATGTGCCTCTCTGCTTTCTTGGAGATAGTGACCACTAATGTTCTACTTAGAACACAAACAAGATGCTCAGTGACCTTGTTCCTACACATGCAGTTCTATATTCCCACAACTTTATGTCAAGCATATTTTTGGCAATTAAGACTCCCCCCTCAATCTTAGGTCCTTGTTTGTTCCAGAGATATTCTCTCTCTCCTGTCTCTACTCTGTCTTTTCTCTCTTAATCTCTCTCTTCTCTTTTTTTCTCTTCTCTCTTCTCTCTCTTTCTCTCTCCCATTTTCTCTCTTTCTCCCTTCTCTTTCTCCTATGCTATCCCCCAGAAGAAACCAGTAGAATGTCAGAGGCAGAGTAAACAAATTAGGATTATAGATTTTTTTTCCAGTCTGTTGAGAGAGAGAATTCTCAGGGCATCCGTTTTTTCTGAGGACACAGCTATCAGCAGCTCCCTAAAAGGCAACTGGACTCCCTTCCATCTCTTCTGAGCTTTCTATGTACTGTATATGTCTAGATACCACGATAGATCCAGTGCCTGTGAAGACTTGGAACTTTCAGACAATAACTCAGACTTGTTTTTTCATACTATATATAGGAAATGAACAAGTATTTGCTAATGAAATAGCCCTTCAGGCACTCAATGTTGTTGAGTGATGTAAAAATCTCAGGCACCAGTAGGAAGTCCTTTTTAAGTTTAAAAATTATTTTTGTTGCCTCACTGAAATGTCTGACCTAATATCATTCAGAAAATAACAAAATATTTTGAAAGAGTTTAATGTCATAATTGTGGATCCACCATAGCCAAAAATCCAAGCTAGTTTACATCACAAGAAATTTCTGGATGTTGAGTTTTAAGCTGACTTTACTTTTATTTTATTTTACTTTATTTATTTATTTATTTAAATGTCACCAAGCCAAGCCGACTATTAGAATAGTTTTTGAGTTGCTGAGAGAGCTAAAGGTTAAATATAATTTCTCAGTAAATTGATCTACATAAAAGAATTACTTCCTATAGATTAGCTGAAATCATGATACTGTCTGGGTTGTAGACCAGGAACTGCATTTTTTGAGGACACCTTAGTGACAAATTGCTCAAAATCTGTTTGACTACCACCATGAGGTTTAAAAATATAAAAGTGTTGGAAATTTTCATTCTGTGTTTCCTTATCAGAAATACTCATTTAGGCCATAACAACTGTTAGAACAAGATAACAACTCCAGGCCAGCTGTCAAATGTTTACCATTATCAAAATTCTCCCTAGAGGGAGATGCAACTTTGGCTCGCCTCACCGGCAGTAATTTAATTTTTCCTTCATTCTGACTCGGAAATGGCAGCATTTTTCAAAGCTTCCTCCCACTGATGGCTGAAATTTTCCTTGTGAAATGATTTCCACCAGTCTTGAATCTTTCTTGTTTCTGCCGTCTTCACCTTTGCTGATGGTTCTGCAACTCATCACCAGCTATGCAAACTGACAGTTCACATCCTGGGGCAGCAGTGGGGTCTGGCCTGCAGAAAGGAGCAGCCTGACCAAATTTACGCTCACAAGATCTCTTAATTCACAAAAGCATTTGCTCTAGTTCCTGTTCTCTGCTGCAGGGGCTATGGAGAGGGTGTGGGGGCTGGGGCAAGACCACTGGGAGAATGTTCTGAAGAGAAGAGAGGTTCTCTTCACACTCTACTGAGTACACAGACTTTGGAGATGAAAAACAGACGGAGGGAGGCATTTCCAACCATCTTGCTGATCTGTGCAGGAGTTCACCGAACTGGACTGTACCGCACCAGACCCCCGTGTCATTTAATGTTACTTCCAAAAATTGTTTGGCATGGATAGCCCTCCTCTTTTCGCTTACGTTGGCCAAAGAAGATAGAAAAAAATGTTTTGTTTGTTTTGTTTTTAATGTAAAAAGTGCAGTAATGCCATACGAATGACCAGAAAAGGTTTTCTTTTGTGGAGGGATCTGTTTAATGTGAAATTTCTCTCAACAGGAGTGGACAGACCAAGTTTTAAGTCTGATTTGAATTTCATGTACATGACTGTTTTGGGAGTGGCTGGTGGTCCTTCACAAATTTCAGTCCAAGCCACTTGTTTGTAGAAGCAGGCAGACGTTCTGTGGCAGCATCTCAGATACTCCAGGAATCTGAGTCTTTCATCTTCCACTCGGGAAAGACATTTTTGTCCTTTCCCCTTGTTGCCCCTTTCCTCTAGAGAGGTCTTCCCGTCTGCGTGGTCTGCCCCAGACAGACAGCTGGCACATTTCTGTCCTACGAGCACACTGCTCCCAACAGACTTGCACCAGTGAGGGTCAGTTTAAACATTGCTTTTGAACTCGAATGGCTCAAAATAATGTCTCAGGAGTAATGCTCTATAGAACACCATTCCCAAATATCTAAAACAACATAGTTCAATGAATAGGTCATTTTTGGAACTTTGAAAATGGACTTTAACTAAAGGTAGAATGACAGAATCCTGAGCCCAAGAGTCAGTTCTGAATTCTGACCTTTGCTTTTTTTCTGGATGTGTTCTTCCATACTGTGTTTGCCGCTCAGTCACAGTAAAAGGATTAGAACATGATCAAGTCTTTAACTTCGATCATACTGCTTTAGAATGTCTGAGGGGCCGGGCCGTGGCGCTGGAGGTAAGGTGCCTGCCTTGCCTTGTGCTAACCTAGGACGGACCACGGTTCGATCCCCCGGTTCCCCATATGGTCCCCCGTGCCTGCCAGGAGCGACTTCTGAGCGAATAGCCAGGAGTAACCCCTGAGCGTCACCGGGTGTGGCCCCCCCCCAAAAAAAAGATAAAAAAATGAATGTCTGATTTTGCTAAATTTAAGTTGCTCTTTAAATACTCTAAGTTGATTGTGATGCAAATTGGCATTTTAAAACAATTAGAGAAAAACATCCACTGATAAAAAGAAAACAAAAACATTTTAAACACCTGTGTTGGGAGACAAAGTTACTTTGTCTCCCAACACACCTGCATATATACAGTTAGTTGTATATGCTATTCTTAATTCCAGATGTTCATTATAACTCAGTAAATCTAAAGGACATTTACTTTTCAGCAAGTGTTCTTAGTGTAACTCACTTGTTTTCTTGTTTTAGATGGTCTCCTTTTCCTAACTACTTAAATTAGAGATATTTTTATATTCTCAACTACTTATTGAGAATATACTGGAGTTTACAAGCAATAGGAGATGTAAATACCAGTGCAAGATATTATTTGCTAGACTTCAGAAGAAACATAGAAAAGGAATTTTATTTTTGTTTTTGCAGAGCCAGGCATCAAACCCTGGGCCTCACACATGAGAGGCAAGTACTCTACCACTGAGTTACATTCCCTTGCCCTCTATAAGAATTTTATATGAGCAGCATGATTATATATATTTGTGTGTACATATATGTATTTGTATATATGTCATTTACTAAACCTCCCAAATTATATACTCAAAACACAAAGAAGTTTTTCCCAGTACATGATAATTTACACGAACTCTTTAGTTGCTATATATGAAACCTCTCTTAATATTGTAGTTACCTGACTTTATCTTCCTAGTTCCTATTATAATGCCTATTATAATACCTTATAATAATACATTATTATTCCTAGTATGTTACCTTCCTATTATGATACCTCTTATTGAGTAACTACTACATACCAGATGTTTTGTGCCAGATACGGTTTCAAACTTTGTTGTAAACTATTTCTGGAGGATGCAAAAGCACAGATGCTGTGGTGGCCAGTTTTAAGTGGTGGTATGGTACAATAGCAGTTATTCGTGCTTAAAGTTTTTGCTGCTGTTCCATTCCATGCTGCTATTGTAGAAATGTGGGCAAGCTTTGCCAGACCTTCCATTTAGTTGAGACTGAAAATACATATCTTTGTGGATATTTCCCAATTTTAAAACTGTACAGGCAAAATAAAAGCTTGCAGCCTTTTTATTATACGCCTGCACTGCTATAGCCATTTCATCCTCACAAGATAGGTGCCCATTTTCAACATAGCTTATTTAAGTGCAAAGATGGTCATCTGCTCCAGCTCAGTTTCCAAACATACTGGATCACTGTGTTCCCTGCTCTCTCCTTTAGACATAGGACAATGGTACTAGAGAGAAGTTGGCAGAAATATGCTATTTGGTTGAAGCTAGGTCCATAACAAAATTAACAGACCATGTAGTATTTGATTATAATGTTTCATCTTTCCTGATCAGTAATTTATTATTTTGGGAGGAATTACTGATGACATCAAAGAACGGGTGACTGTAAATATCAGCCCAAAAGCTCTATTTCCTGTACTAAAGATATTTTATTTCAACTTTATGGCATTTCTAAACTACCCCAAGTACTCTAACTCATCTGTAGCGTTTTGCAAGATCACAAAGAGTGGCGAAGGTATTGGTGGCAATTTTACAAGCTTGACCTTGTCGGACTCAGTGGAGAAATCAGCAGTTCTCAGGTTCTACTAAATATTAAATCACTTTCGTTAAAATTCTAAGTAAACTGTGCCCAAAGAGTTAATACACCTTCCCAAATCTGCCTTCAGCTGGCTTGATCAAAACCATTATTATTATTATATACAGCTGTAAAAAGCTGGTTCCATCGCATAAATTGCGTTGAAACACTTAGGCCACAAGATTACTCAAGAAGAATTGTATTGCTTGTTCAGTCATATATTTTGATCTTTATTACTGTAGTTCATTCTCATGAGAGTTAGGGATTAGCCTTGCTTTTAAAGTAAAGAGTATATCTAGAAGGGTAAAAATATAAAATGAAAATAGATTTTTAATGGCAACTTTGGTTCTTAGCATTAATTTTACATGCATTTTTCATTCTGAACTTTTATACAGTTTGAGAAACATATGAGAGATTTGTGAATAGGGGCAAGAGCGGGTCATATGTATCAAATCCTTGGATTCCAGCAAATGTCGGATTTGTGGAAGAGCAGAAAGCACACATGTGTTGGGAATGTAAATTAAAATAAAACCTCACTTTGTGGAGACTTAGGGAAGTGAGTGTGCCACGTTATGGCAAATGTCTGAGGCATTTGTCTTCTTAATAAATTGGCCAAATATTAAGATAAACATTCGTTTTATCAGTCTGCATTTTTTCTCTGTTGGATGAAAGTGTTTCAGGAAAAATCATAAAAGAATCTATGGTAGCTCAGAGAGGTTAAACTCAACAGTTGTTTTCTTTGAAGTCCCTGGCCATGAGGTTAATTGCCAAAACTGCTTGTGGAAAAGGTGGTAACAATTTAACAAGACTGTACAACTGCAGAGACTTAGATGAATATCAGGTGTTTGCAGATGTTTTTTCCTAACAAGAAAGGGGGTAGGGAGCAGAGGTGGAACAGAATAAAAAACAGGGAAGAGAGATAGAGAGACCTGAATCAAGTCCCAACTAAACAGCCAATAATTCTTTGTTTGCTTAGCCAATCATCCTGTAATTGGCTAGGGGGTTAATAGGAGTCTATTGATTGGTTGGGAGGAGTGCTTACTGCGGCTCTTTTTACAGTATACTCCCAGACAGGAGGCTGCAATTACTGGAGCTCTCATTCCCACTCTTTAGGGCTATAGCTGCTCTGATTTATGAAACCTGATCAGGTTGGTGTTGGTAGTTTATGTTTTAAGTGTTGCCTTCTGGGTCTTTGCTGCTTACTAGGGGTCAGTGTGCTATTTCTCATCATTTATTGCGATCATTTGAATAGGTAAGCTTATTTATGACTTATTGAAGTTGGATTACATTAAAAATAATCACCACCACCCATGAGGTCTGAAAACTGGAGCTAATACACAAGCTACATAATAGAGCCCTTTACCTGCTCTAGCAATAGAAGTTCTGCTGCCAGTGGAACTTCACCATGGAACAAAATAGAGTGACTTATTTTCTTTATCTGTATAAGACCCACTTCTTAGCACTCCTAATTAATTTATACTAATTGATTGCTCTTAAATTTGCCTTTATATAACTTCTATTAATTAGATTTGGTGGCTGGTGTTTTAGGGTTAGGAAACTGAGGCCCTATTTTAAATATCTGCTCACCAATTCAGATTGCTTTGGGGGCTTGTGACACCACTCATCAGCCTTAACCCATTCTGACCTGGTCCTGACCTCAGCATTACTAACACGGTTCTTACCTCATCATTTCATTTCTCACTTGCTGAACTGGACTATAAATCCTTCGGTTACCTAAGATCTGGATTTTTCTACCCATGTTCAAACCTCCTTTTGTACTGCAGTTCCTTAGGAGCTCTACTAAAGAGTAAATCTCTACTGATGAGGTCCTTGAGCCACTGATTTCTGTGGAGCCACCTCTAGAAGTGGATTTTACCTACACTTCACAGTGCTGCCACTAGTAGTGCTGGGGCTGCTACGACTTACGTGTTTCTTCCCCTTCCTTTAATTTGGCTGCTGCTACTATGTCTGCCTTTAAGTTACGAATCTGTTCAGAGCTTTCATCTGCAAATCCTTTCATTTCTTCTAAAGCTCTCCATCAATCCATGAGTGGTGTTGACCTGTTTTCCACCCAAAGGCATGGCGATTGAGTGGTCAACTTTTGAGCATTTGCTACCACTTTTCATCCACATTTTGAATGATTGTTCTGTTCCTGGCAAGTGCTCTAGGTACAGGGTAATAGAGACCACAGTTGGATTGCTGTCCATACTTCTACAAGCTTGGAGAACATCCTAAAACCTACTAACTTATCTGTACAAAGTGTAGTGAGCACTCTCCCCATGAGGGGACACGGCACAATGATCCTCTGCATATTCTTGGAAAGCTATTATGATCTGAAAGAGTTGGGTCCTGGTAGCCACAGCTTAGCTTATTTCCAAGGGGAAAGTTTAAAAGTATGAAGACTGAACATTCAAGAGAATGTTGACTAATAAGAGGTAATGACATTTTGGACTAGACGGATAAAAGGCTGCTACTAAAGAAGTGAGTTACAGGGGCCAGAGCAATAGCACAGCAGGGGTAGCATGTTTACCTTACATGCAGCCAATCTGGGTTTGATCCTTGGCGTCCCAGATGGGCCCCCGAACCTGTCATGAGTGATTCCTGAGCACTGCTGGGTTTGGCCCCAGAACAAAAACAAAGTTATTTAGTTCTAAACTTTGTCTTTCATTCGATTATGACAATAAAATTTTGAGGTTATATTAAAGAGAGAGATTCACAACTATCTTACTACTGCAGATTTCAAGTAATTTTCCTTGAGGAAAAAAAAAATACTATTCCCTTTTACACAGCAGGGAAAGGTATTTTCCCACCTGGTGCTAAGGATCTACAAATAAATCAGAAGGTTTTTTTGGCAGGGGAATATTTTTGCTACATGGACTTTGCAGGAGATAACATGGCCTTCCTGCTTCCTTCTTTAAAATTTTTTCCCCTATCTATTCTAACTCATTTTATCCCTCATCCTCCTCAAATCCCTAGAGCTCAAACAGAACCTTGATCATTTTTCTCCAGTCTGTGACTAGTATATGGATTTCTCTCTCTCCTCTCTCCTTTCTCCCTCCTCTCTCTCCTCTCTCTCCCTCTCCCTCTGTCGCTTCTCCAAATAGAGAAGTAGTCTTTTCCTAGTCTCCCCTCCTCATTACCTCACTTTAGAAGTCTGTTCTGATTGTGATTCCATCATTTATGAGAGCCTTTTCAACTCCTTTCAACTACCCTATTGTTACCATAATGTCATGATGTAGAAGCACATTGATGTGACCTGTCCCTCAGCAGTAATCATGGTTTAAGCAAAATGTTAGTTTGTCTCCTTAGCATCATCTGCCACCAGATCCCTTCGACTTTTGAGAGTATCATTCCTGCTTTTCTCGATGATTCACATAATGGCAAGATTTTCTTCTCTCCTTTCTTTGTGATATTGATGTGTCATGTGTCAGGAGGAAAAGAAAGACTTTAAGATCTGACCTCGCCAGCTCCTTAATGTCATGTGACATTGGCCACTTATTTAATTTGGAACTCATAAGAGAAAGTAGCTTGGCACTTCGAGACAGATTTGTGCCAATCTTTGCTTTTACCAAATTCAGAACCTTCAAAGGCCCCTAAGAATGGCTTCTGAATTACTTTTCATTGTTACCTTTAGAACTTTGTTTTTGTTTGTTTTTGTGAGGCTTTTTCTTTCTTTTTTTTTTTTTTTGTTTTTTTTTTTGTTTTGGGGTCACACCTGGTGACGCTCAGGGGTTGCTCCTGGCTATTCGCTCAGAAGTCGCTCCTGGCAGGCACAGGGGACCATATGGGGAAACGGGGGATCGAACCGCAGTCCGTCCTGTATTTGTATGTTTTCTTGCTACTTACCATTTGCCTTATTTTTAGCCTTATGAATTTATCAGATTCTTAGTAACATTTGGATATTGAACTCTTTATTTTCCTATTTGTAGTTCGACTCTGTCTCTGTTTTACAAAGGAATTAGCAACCAAGACTTATCCATGTTTTGAAAGGTTTCAGTGTTTAACATCCCTTCATTGTTGAGAACCACATTAACAGAGCAAAAAGCAAACAAGCTAAACTCCATTCTTTAGGGGTGAGGGGAGGTTGGGCCACACCTGGTGGTGCTCAATGGTTTCTCCTGATGCTGTGCTCAGGAATTGCTCTTTTTGACTCAGGGACCATATGGAACTTAGGGACCATATGGGATACGGGTTATCAAATTTGGATCAGCCACATGCAAGGCAAAAGCCCTACCCATTCACTGTACTATCATTCCAGCCCCATCACTTCACTTTTTGGGAGGATGGGAAGCAAAGAACTGAATTAGCAAGCATCTTGTAGATCACCTAGGATCTACCCTCTTCTTTCTCCTCTCACCTCTCCATCTGTTCTTTCTCTTCCTCCCTCTCACTTCCTCTCTCTTTCTCTCCCTTACTTCCCCCCTTCTTACTTATTCCTTACTCCTGGCTTCGCAGTCAAGGATCACTCCTAGTGAACTCAGATGACTCTCTCATTGCTGGGAATTGAACCTGGATTGACTACATGCAAGGCAAGCACCTTAACCTGATGTACTATCTCTTTGATCCCCTCTTTTTCTCTTTCCTTTAGATAAGTTACCAGATTGCTGACCTTTGGTTTTGTTTGGTTTTACTTTGTTTTAAGCTAACCATGGTCAATGTAGAACAACTTACTTAGTTTTTTTCTAATTAGTGCCGCACCAACAGTGCAACTCGGGCCCCAGAATCACTCCTAGGACTATAGGGGTGGAGGATGGGCATGGAGTGCTAATGATCACACCCAGGGCAAGCTTGTGCTCTGCTTCTTGAGTCAAGTCCCCAACCCTGTGAATGACTATTTTAGAGAAAGGAAGGGGGAGGATTAAAAGAAACATGTAATAATGGAGAGATTATCATTTGAGAGTTGGAGCAAATGTAAAACTTGTAGATATTTATAAAACTTTGGGCACTGACTCAGCCATGACACAGTCACCTTTTGGGGAATTTGAGGGAGATTTATTTTGGACAAACCTCTGATTTCATGTTCATTGTTCTGGGACTAAACAATTACCACATACCTTAACGTCTTTGAGAACTAAACAGAATTTCAGTTCATTTTTATAGTATTTCATGAAAGGAATAAAATGATTTGTGATTGAAGGTACTTGCACAAAATCTAATTTTAATGTAAATTTTAAGTCTTTCGATTGAATGTAACTTTTGTTTGGAGGTAGTGGTGGTTGTTGATTTGCTTGCAAAAGACAACAAAAGTCACTTAAGAAATTTGTTCCTCAGCATTTTTCCTTGAATGTCTTTTGAGTGTGAAAAAGTCATTGATAAACAATACAGAGAGTTTAACATTGAGACCTTTCAGACATTAAGGAAAGCTGTGCATGACACACTCATGAGAAGCACCTTCAACAATCTCATTGTACTAGGTAGTGAAAAAAAGTGTAAGGAACATTCATTTGATCAAAACATTTCTCCATCCTAAGGTATTAATTATAGAAGCTGTGACCAACAGTAAAAGAAACTAATAAGTCTATAGTCCATGAATTTTGTAACTAGCGGTGGGCCACCAAAATTGACACATTTATCCTTATAAATATGTCAATTTTGGTGGCCCACCGCTAGTTACAAAAAAACTTGGGACAATAAATATATTCTGAGGTTCAGGTGGCATCAGAACATTTTTGTGCTGTATTCTCAGTGATTAATTGCTTTATCAATGTAAATGATCTTTAGTGTTCAGAAATGTATGAATCACACTTAAATCCTGAGTTTTTTCTCTATTTAATCAAACTTAAAATAGAGGTTGACTGGTGGCAAAGGAAAATAACAATAAAGTGTAAGATCGAACTTGAAGTTTAGTTTAAATTTGCTACCAAAGCTGAGTTTTTACCTCTGTCTGGAGCCAACCATCCCTGGTATTTGTCAATAAGCAAAAGAAAAATATTGGCTTTCAGATAACAGGCATTTGGTGAACTAGCGACAGTCAAGCAAGCGAAAATGTTCAAATGACTTCAGCTCTTTCTAGCTTCATTGTGTCAGCCCAGCAGATCACATATGGCATTATGGAAATCAGCAAATGAAAACCATATTGATCAGCATTGAGAACAAATGTAAAAAAGGTGGTCTCAAGGAGGAGTCGGAGAGAAGAATGCTTTCCTGGTCAACCTGATAGGCCCTTGTTAAGGCCTTTTAATCATTTATTAATGTAACCCCCCTCTTCCCTTTCCACTCAGATTACCTCAGCCACAGAGCATCCTGCTCCATTTATCTTTTAATGTTTCCTTTATTTAATTTATTTTTAAGCTCTAAGTTATACTCTTATTTCAGAATTGAGTTTTACTTTTCATGGGATTGTTTTAAGTGACTTAAATGACTTTTCCCAACAAGCTCACAAGGCAAAGTAAGAAAAGCATTTGCTGAGATTCACCTATCAGGAAATAATTTAGTTGGTATGCACCACAACTAAAACACTCACACACACACACACAAAACAAAAAAACAGAAACAGACAATGTGTGTGTGACAAAGAGAGAGAAATAGAGAGAAATGAGAATCACATATGAGTTGTTACAAAATCCAGTGAAGGTTTGGGTCAACATTTCAATTTTAAAGTCTCCCCCAACCCTTTTCAGGGTTTGGAATTTAGCCTGGTAAAATTGTTTAAGATTTCAAACTCCTTTCCTTTTCCCTCTTTTTTTTTTTTTTCAGCTTCAATAGAGAGCAGGAGTTTTCTTTTATTATTTTACTTTGGTAAGCAATGCAGAACAATAGTTAGCCCACTAAAATGAGAGGAAGGCATGAAAGTCTGGTTTGTGGGGATTTTTTGTTTTCCCTGAGTTTCTCACCTTGGGTTTTGCAGGTTTTGCCTCTCTTAAAGTCACATAAGATTTAAACTGGCTTGCTTCTCTTCTTACCTCTTTCCTGAACTCTCTCCCTCCTCTCAGGTTTTTGGTTCAGGTTTAGTATCTGGTAAGAAATTTCAAAGATTGTGTGTATGTGTTCCCTAGGAGTACACGTTATTTTATCTTTAATGAATAATCTGTGAATATGATTTTTTGAACTACAAATTGGATTATGATCGTAGTTGTCTCTACCCTAATTTGGGCACACAAATCATTTATTAAAAATAATTCAAATGCACAAAAGAAAGCTAGAATATTAAACTAAAGTTAAGGCTCCAAGACTCTTGGATGTTAAACAATTCTATGATAGAGACTATATTATTTCCTTTTGAGATCACTTTTTTAGAAAACACACCTATCTTCAACTTTAAACAATGAGGTATAACTTTATAATAAATTTAGCATTTGGATTTCTGAAATATACACAAAAGAAAGCAAAACATGTGGTTTATCTCTAGATGCTGTGACCAGCTAAATATCTTCACTGTGCAGTCCAAGTCTAGTCATTTGAGCAAGATTATTTTTATCTTTCCTATATTTGCTTTCTCTTCTTGCAAGCATCTTGAGAGAATATCTCTGATTGATTTGGATATCAAAAGATGTTCAATGTGCAAATCTAATATATTCCCCGCCACCACCAAAAAAAAAAACCCATGAATTTAATTTTATTTGGGTTCTCCTTGGGACTCCAAAGATATTTTCAATAATATGTTTTAAAAATCTACGTCTAAAATCTATTTTCTTGATTCTTTTTTGCATACTCATTGATTTCTAAGTGCTTTCCTCATAGACTCACATTGCTATCTACTTTCCTTTCTGGGCTCTACATCAAACAGTGCAGGAATTAAGGCAGGAGGACAATCTGCGGGAGACTTACTCTCCTTGTTTGTTGCAGAAGAGCAGAACATTAAACAGTGAGTGGACTATGCTGACACCCTCTCTGGCTCTTTACCCCCTCCCTCCCTTCTTTTTTTCCACTCTTCCCTCTCCTTTTCTCTCTTTCTCTTTCTCTCTCGCCTCTCTCTTCTCTCTCTCTCCCCCCATTCCCAATGGGAGTGTTGTTTATAGAGCATTATAATTTATAACTGAAGAGAGTGGATTTAATTTCAGTGGAGAGGCTCGCCAGCAGGGCGCCAGCCTGCAATCATATGAATCAGCAAGCTGCAAACTCTATTGAATGGAAAGTATTATCGCTGGCCACAAACGGACACTGTTTCTCCTAAACAACTCCCTTGGTGCAGGAAGACCTTGTCTTCATTCATCTATTTTACATATCTCCTTCTGTTTTAATTTTGCCATTTCCTAAAAGTGTTTTCTCTTTAGATTGCAACTTTTCACTAACTACCTTATTTCCTGATCCAGCATTGGAAACTGCTATTGTATATTTCTGGCTGATTTGATATTTCTTGTATCTCCATCTTTAGCATGTATGAATTTGGCTTTTCCTTTGCTTCTGCTTCCTGCATAGTCTTTTTTATTTAAATGGGAACTGTTAAACATGCAAACAAAACTAAGATGCACTATTAGGATTAATATTGTAAAGTGCTAATCAATTAAGATCACCTAAAGTTTTATTTAATACTTTGTACTTAATATTTTTTCTCTGTTGATGAAGGATTTATTTTCTTCAAGTTTCTAGGAGATGATTTCTTTTCTTTTATATAATCTGCTAAATCATCTGTGCCGTACTGTTTAGTTTATTTTAAGTGGTTATTTTTTTAAATAGTTCTAGACTATATGCCTGGCTTTAATATATGGTTAGTATTTGTTTTAAAGGAAGATCAGTCTCTTTCATATACTTAAATCATCCCCAAGTCTTTTTAAAATCAATTTAAAGTTGTAAAATGCTGGAACCTTTTATAAAAAAAGGTATTTTACTGAATGTATGCAGCTGTTAAAACTATTGAGAATTTTGGTGGTGAATCTTCTACTGAGATTACTAATGTTGCTTTACTATTGTATCAAATATCAAACTGTCTTCATGCAGACTCCTGAATAATTTCAACACTCATAGCTTAACAATGAAATTGAAGCAACATAAATAGGGGGTTGACTGATTCTACTAAAGAGTGAGGACGAGCACAGGAGGCAGTGAAGGAGTTCAGATCTCAGTGGAAAAGCCATTCTAGTCTGGCCACATTTGTTGAAAATAAAGTTCTGGAACATTTTTTTTTACATGCTACCAAATATAAAGTTAGCAAATAACTAATGTGCTGAAAGCTCAGAATTTTGACAGAGTTCATTTGCATTGTCAGAAATGTATTTTCTTGTCTATGTATAAAAAGATTATTTCTATCTTAGCTTGAATATTTTCTTCACACAATTCACCATCAACAAATCAAAATACATGTAACCACAATTTTTCTCATTTAAAGCCAAAACTTATGAATCCATATATACCCATAAATTTTCTTTTTTAAAGCCTAGGAATAGAGTTATAGTTTCTACTGTCTTAGTTAGGATTTTTTTCCCTGAGCCTACTCAATAAGAATTATACATAAGAACAGAAAATCAATATGTTTACTTCTGCTTATTTTCAAAATTGAACATTGCTTGCTCTTGTTTTATATCAGAGAAAGTATTCTCAGTGTTAGCTTAGAGAGTTTCCTTTGGTAGGATTTTAATTTTTTAATTTCTGTGGTGATTGTTGCCTCTGTCAACAATTAACTATCAAGAAAAATCAAGAAAAATTAATCTAGAAAAATTTCATATCACTCATTTTAAATCCAAGTAATCTGTGAAATATCGGGTGGAGGACAAGAGTATGAGGTGATTTTAAGTGTGAGTATTTCTAAATACTTTTATTCCTCTTGTAAAATCAGTTATAGACCTAAGGTGTGTGTGAACTTTCATTGAATTAAGATTAGAAAAAAGACGTGGTGTGAGAGGTCTTGACTTCATCCTGGTGCCTTTCAGAGAAAAAGATTGAATGGAAGAACCTTTGTCTTTTCCCTGGAGTCTGATGTTTTACTTACTATTTTTATTGGTTTTCTTTTTTATGTAAAAGATGCCCTTCCTTTCTACCTAAAATATAAAATGAAGTTAAAGATAACAATTGTTTATTTAGGCCCTACTCTGGTTCACTCCTATTTAAAATATATGTGTGTGTGTGTGTGTGTGTGTGTGTGTGTATACACACATACTCTGAGACACACACATATATACCATATAAAATCAAAATCTACCTCAAGAACAGATAATATTGTGTGATTGCATACTGTGTGCAAAATTTCTTCACATTAGTAGCTAGGATTAAATCAATTCCTTTTTTAATTTAACATAGTTAAGAAGTAAACAGCATGTGATACTTATCTCTGTATGAAAGAGACATATATATTGAAAATAATCATTTATAAATGCATTTGTCCCAAGTCTTTATAGGCTTCTAGATCAAAAAGTAGAAATTGAGTGTGGGGAAGTGCAATTCACTAAAATGTTCCTTTTCATGTTCTAAAACTGGGTGGTGGTTTCTTGGTTTTGTTTTGTTTTCGCAGATTCTTGTTCGTCAGTGACCTGACTTCTTAACATATTATCTGGCTCCTTGATCAGGAAAACTATATAAAATAGTCGTGAGTGGGTTTTTCAAATGTTATTTCTAAGTGATTCTGTAGAAGTCCCAAGCAAGGTCCTATAGGAAATATTTTGCATTTCCGTAGTTGCTAAAGGCTCCCTTGACTGTTAATATTCCAATGTTTCCAAGCATTGTTTTTTAATAAAACGCGTCAGCATGTAGGCCCACAGCTCTATTTCCCCTCCCTACAAACTCTGCTTCTGGACATGTGCTTGGCTGCCTCAGCAAAGCTTAGAAGTCAGCTGCATCTGTGTGAGCCAACTCTGCTGTGGGAGCAATTGAGTACACCATTTGTTTTCTTTCCTAAATATCACAAAAGTTGTATTTTCCATTCACTTGGTTTTGGTGGTGTTTTTTTTTTTTCTTTTTCTTTTTCTTTTTCTTTTTTTTTTTTTTTTTTTTTTTTTTTTTTTTTTTTTTTTTTTTTTTTTTTTTTTTTTTTGCCTTGGGCTCATGGTTTACCAATTTTTCTAACATCTCAGCTTCCAAAATCCAAGGAAGGTCATGGCCTCATTCCTGATTGCAGTGGATAACACTGAGGTCTCTGGAGTTAAAACTGTGACCTTGGGAGGTGGGTGGGGAATGGCCTTATTGGTGACAGTTTTCCTCACTCTTTGGAGCTTTGATGTTTTCCTGCAACTCATAGAAATGCTGGAGCGTTGAGGGAGAGGCAGCTGGCTAGGAGCGACAGATTAAGATATTTCTGACCCACAAAAGTAACCAAATGCCCATATTTCTTCATTTAACATAATTAATACCTTGTATTTCCAGTGACTTTGATAAAGTGGCCTTCTTCCTCCCACCCCCACCCCCATCCCTTCCCTCTGTCAACTTTGGGAAGACTGCTAGAAATCTATAGTTAAAATACTCTACAGATGATGAAGGATAGCATGTCTTAAAAAAGCTAACATCAAAAGTCTCAATTAGGTTGCTGCCTAGCAGGAAGCTTATAACCACATTAAAATGGAAAAGTTATTTCGTTTTAGTGTACTGTATTTCGGCAGCAAGGGTTGTAATCTAAGAGCCATATGAAATGTTTTGGTTTGGCTGCCAAGGAAATTCATATTTTATTATAAATGTGTGATCACCGGAAATATGTTTTTCAGAAGTGCTAAACATTTCTTATCAACTATTACAAAAGAGGAATTTGATGCATTTGGAATTTCGAAAAAGCCTGGGGTGGATTTTTAAAAAATCTTCATGTTGTGTTTAATTCGGAGCAGTTGTTCTTGTTTTATTATCACCATGCACAATTTTTTTCTTTTAAAGACAGACAGGGAGGCAAAACATGTCTGCAGGTTTCAGCAGTATTGATCACTCATGGGATTGCACGTATCTTTTTTTCTTCTCTCATTTTGCACTTTCTGAGGAAAGACACAGCATCATTATTTTAAACAGCCCTGTAACGGTTGAGCAAACTGTGTGGCAAGGTGATGTCAGCCTGGGCCAAGGGTGGCTGCTGTTGAGGGTAGTCAGCCCCCACTACCCCCCAACACACAGCAGCCTCCGCAAATTCAGTTTCATGGTGCCTGAGTTGCTGTCTGGTTGGTTGAACTCTCCTCAGCTGATATTTAACTAGTCGTGTGTTTTGGAAAAGTATCAGTACTGGCTTCTCTGGCTTTTCCGAACGTGAGTGCTGGGCGAAGATGAGCAGCCATGATATGCTGTGGCGAAGAGAATTTAATTACAGTTCTCTCTGGGGTGAGGGCTGGGAAGCACACATGTAATGCCATCACTAAATTGGATCCCTCCTACTAAGAAATCCTGAGTTTATGTTTAATATTCCAGATAAAGTAGAGCTAATTTACATTTATACTCTAATTTTAGATATCTGTTGATAGACTATAGCTTGATCTTATATGGATAGTTTTCTGTTCAGATGATCTGTGTGTAGCCTGTATCATTCACCCCCTTTAAGTCAGCATTGTAGCTTTCTCCCAGAATGGTTCAAGGTAAGGAAACGGACAGTGACTGGCCATGTTCAAAGCCTCTATGCTTCCTGAACCTGTGATTCACAGAAGGCGAAGCCCCCTGCAAGAAGTTTCTTCTCTGTGGGTTGGAGTAGGGAGAGATGTCACAAGGGATGTGGCTTCAATGGACTTGTCTCTGTGATCCTGATAATCTGCTTTCTTTGTTTTCACAACAAATACGTGTTACTTACACATTTGCTTCCACAGAAAGGCCATTTTCTCATTTGATTATAGAGAAAGGATAGAGATTCACACCAGAATTTATTTGGAGGTACCCTGACAGAATACCTTGCTATTTGCTTTTATGCAGCAGACTGTTGGACAACAGCAAGACCAAGATGATCCCAGTAACAAACCTCCTTTATATGGTTCACTGATTTTTTTGGACTCTGCATTTATTTTAGCAGACTTCTCTGATAGCTTTTTGCAGTTTTCAGCTTTTTGTTGTGGAAAACAAAAATAATAAGTAAGCCAGTTCAGGAATATGTTTCTCTTTCTGAAATCCATCCTATGTCAGCAAGCCCCTTGGAGAGGAGCTCTGTGAGACTACCACTCCCCCAGATGAATATGTGAGAAGAGGAGAGGATAGAATTTATATTTAAAATGTTGCTGTCTTCCTCGTTATTTGAGATACTCAGGAGAACCAACATTGGTGTTTGCATTTTTTTTTAAGAAAGAAAGAAAAATGGGACTGCAGATATGGCCCTGGTTTCCATCTCCATCACCCTGCATGGTCTCCTGAGCACTAGTGGGAGCAACCCCCAAGCATTGCCTGGGGTGTCCCATCCTACCCAGAAAACATGGATGGATAGACCTTGATCAGGTTGTATTCATAGTTCTGTAACTTTAGTCTTTTTGGAAGATGAAAGCACTCTGCTTACATGCATTCACCAAGTTTTGATTGAATACCTGTTGCACAGTGTAATAGTGGGTACCCAGAATATATTTACAAACTCTAAACCAAATGCTCTACCCTTATGTGGTGAAAACACTAGTGCACACAGTGACTCTGATTAAGACATTCATTCCTTTTATCCAAATGTTTGATTTTAAACTCATGTTACTTGTCAGGACATGGAATAATTTTTAACACTTGACCAAGACATTTTAGGTTTGGTGAACAACTTAACTGTTTCAATATAGAGCTGCTAATATTCATTTAGTTAGATTAAAAGTTTTATTGAAGAGTTGGTGAGGGAGCAGTACTATTGAATACAGATTAAGAAAGGGCAATATTTTATGTGTCCAGGAGTTAAACATACAAAATTCAAGTAAGTCCAAGATCTTATTAAAGTGACCATATTTTAGGCACTAATTTCAGTGATAAAGATTTGACTTTAGTTGTAAAGACATAAATATTGGGAAATTTATAAAAATCATTAGAAAATAAATGTATCATGAACCCCACATGTGGGGATTCTGAACTGTGGCAAGAATTTTAAGTATCTCACAATTTATCAAAGACAGTAAATTATGCTCATTATGGCTTTCATACTAAATATAATTCAGACTTTTCTAATACTTATAAATTATTATCTGCATTTGATAGACAATAAATTAAAATAAACTTAACCAAAAACACAGGAAATGCTCTGTAGGAAAGGACCTGCCCTCATTGCCCATCATTATCAAGCTTGGCCACAACTACTTTCATAATCTTATGCTTTCTAGGGGCATTAATAAATTCTTATTTGTAGCTAACTCTTCACTTACATTGGCCCATTAATCCTTTCAAGAACTCGGACATGAATAAGCATTTTGTAAATGAGCAAACTAAGACTTAGAGATTATTAAGTAAGGTCAAAATAGTTACAGTGCGGTAGAGCTGGGAGTCAAATGAGGTTTCATAAATCCCCAAACTGGCTCTCTACCATAGACTCATTCTTGTGATGGTCTTGATAGTAGCTCAAGTGGGTCTTTGCTATTTAAGTTCCTCATGAGCCAAGGAAACATCTCATGATGAGTTTTCCCTCCATTATTGCTAGTTGAGGATATGCCCCTGCCAAATTCCTTTTCTTTACCAAATTAAACACTTGCAGTTTATTGACAAGCAAAACTCTGAAATTTTGTCCTAATTATCGTTATTTTAATCTACCAATTAAGGTAAAACTCAGTACTTTAAAAGCTTAACTTGAGGGGGCCAGGTGGTGGCACTGGAGGTAAGGAACTTGCCTTGCCTGCGCTAGCCTAGGATGGACAGCGGTTCGATCCCCCAGTTTCCCATATGGTTCCCCAAGCCAGGAGCGACTTCTGAGCGCATAGCCAGTAGTAACCCCTGAGCATCACTGGGTGTGGCCCCCCCAAAACAAAACAAACAGAAAAAAGCTTGATACAATTAAGCAATGCTCTAAGTTATTCTGAGTATTGGAACAGGTGGTTTTGCCTCTCCATGCGTGGAATTGCTACTTTAATTTACTGCTTTTCAATGCTTTTGCTAGTTCCGATTTTCTTTCGTTGTTTTTAACCTTGTCTCTATTCAACATTCTGCTTTCACCATTTTACCCACTACTATAAGGGTTTATATGCCTTGCTTCTAAAAACCTATTTTTAACATCTTCAGTAATTATAGGTAATTATATTTCCTCTCTAGTATAATATAGTACTGTCTCCTGCTTCTAGAAATTATTTGGTTTTCCCATAGGGTCTTATCATTCATTGAAAGCAACTGCAATTTATGACCATTCATAATTCAACTTTGGCTTATTTCACTGACTGGATCAAACTTCAAATCCCCATCTCTTACTACCCTCACCCAATCTGTTTTCCTCCTTTTTTTTTTTTTTTATTTCTCCTTACCCTTAGCTCTTTTATGTCCCTCCATTTTGTCTACCCTTTGGAAAAACCTTAATGACACCAACTTTGTATTTACACCTTTTTTCTTGTCCCTTCTTGAGTCTTATAACTTTGTATATTTCACATTCATCCCAGGCAGCAAAGTGATTTGACATTATTTTGTCTCTCCCCGCCAAAGTTAATTCATTTTGACCAGAGACTTTGAACCATTAATGACTGCATGGAGAGTGCATCATGTTTTTCTCACTTTGTTCAAATATTTATCCCCATTTTTCCTCCTGCAAAAGTCCAGAATTCCAAAGTGTTGTCCTTTAGTAATTTAATTAGGCCACTACTTTGAGGCTTAATGATGGATCCAAAAATGTATGATATGCTTGAGAGATCAAGACAGCAAATTGATTACTGTTGTAGCAAAGGTTGACAAATGTGGGAGAGGGAGCAGGTATTGCCCTGTGCTGCAGGGCCTGAGTCAGTGATCAAGGTCAGTCTTGGTTCATTAACTTCTTCTGAAGGCTTATAGTATTGTATATATAAGCCCCTCAAAACTTATATTCTAATTAAAATATAGTATGATTTTGGAGTGGCTTAGGCCCACAGTAGTAACATCTTAGACTAATACAGGATGCTATAAGATCTACAGTAGCATAAGCTGATTTCTAGTCATTTTGTCTACTTTCCTAGTAATCATGAACAGAAAATCTCACTTCTTAAGATAGAAATCTAATAAATATTCTCCCACCCCTGAGCAGATTATGCAAGAGCCTCTTCCTTTCTTAATCATCTAAAATTTTGAGGTTCCCAAACTGGAAGTTCTGAGGTTCCCAACACCCCCCCACCCCCACCCCCCC